>RPOG01002144.1:0-97844 GCA_008086565.1 Thalassoma bifasciatum | reverse complement strand
TACAGGACCGAGCTGCGATTTACGACTGTTCTGGTCCTTGTCTCAAACTCCCGTCTTCCCTCTTATCTCAGTTTGGCCTTGACTGTTCATCTCTGAGCTCAGCACAGGCCACAGTATCAGCCATGTCCCAGGTTTGTAATGTGAGGTGTTGATGTATTTTAGTCGTTTTTAGGGACTTGAGAAAGAATCTTCAGAACCATCATTGAGTTTTTTCCAGGTGAAGCAACACGACAGACTGAGATCCAAACTCAGAGGCGTTAGAATAAGGAGGGGTGAGTCCGTCTCGGGTTTCAGCAACAAACTGAGCTCGTTATTCACGTGTTTAGTCCTGTCTGTTGCCTGCAAACCTTTAGGCCTTGAGTTAATTAATTCCCAAAGGTGTATCACCCCGTCATTTCTGTATCACCTGAGCTGTGAAGCCAAACAAAAGATGTTAGGAAGTCGATCTTTTACACCTTTTTTTTTTTTTTTTTTTTAACTGAACAGGCTCTGGTTATTCATTCAGCAGAAAGACGAGACAAGCACAAAGGGATATATATATTTTTTTATCTTCAGCTCAAACATGCAGAGAGGATGATGCCACTAGAGCTGAACTTAAGAAAGATGAGCTCCATTTGAATGGTTTTCTAAGCTTTTCCATCTGACTAGTGCAGAAAAGGAGAGAAAGTTGGTGTGTGGTGTGTTTTATAGTCCATGTCTCAGATTTAGAAAACAAAAACCTCTAAGAAACCTACTAAGTGTGAACTGTAGATGCTATCAGCGTCGGCGTCATATTGAGGAAAACTATTCTTTTCTACCTGCAAATACATAGTTTTCAAACCCAGTGCAAATAGGAACAATCTGTCATTTTCTCCTCTGTGTCCTCATTTACTACCTGTTAAAGTGAAATTTCCACCGCTCAGAATCAAAACCAGAATAGCCAAGTACCTTCAAGAAGCTTACAAGGAATTTGACTTCAGTTAAAACTGTGCTCTCTTTGTACGAAAAAACAAATATGATTAAACATAAAATATCAAATAAAGAAAAGAACAGATATTAAGCAACTACAAATTCTTCTTGTTGATGATTTCAAAAATTAGTTTGTTGATGCTTGATGTGAGTGGAAAGTTGCTTCATGTTTGGTGTCCACTGTCTGGAACTGACGTCCATTTTTGTGAACTTCCCTCTCCATCCATCCCATAATATTCTCGCCTCAAAAAAGGTCCAAAAGACAGAGATTATTCCTCTGAAAGAAGAAAAAGAAGAAGTCCTTTGTCAGGCGGACATTAGCCTCGTTTCCACCAAGCAGATCGGTTCGGTTCGTCCCCTTATAAGCGACCTGTACCGCTCCATTTTTCAGTACCCTTCTGTTGGGGTGCCAAGCCGCTCCAAACCGGCCCCAGGGGTGGGGCTATAATCACTGCAGTACGTTGATTCATCAAAAGATCGGTAACTTCCCGTGTGATAGCGGTAAAAAGAACGACACATAACGGCGCGCACAGCCTTTCCTGAAACAAAACTTCACTGCGTTATGGAATAAAGAGCCACAGCTGATCACACAGTAGAAGAGTTGCTGCACGTCCTCTATCTTTCTCTTTGTTTACAATGCCGCTAATTTCTTCTACGTTGCATTTATTTGCGGGGTACACTGTGTAGCGCTGCAGTAACATCACGCGTTATGTAGCTAACGCGGCTCTCGACATCCGGCCCATCAAGCAGGGTACGGTTGGCTGTGGAAACCATAGACTGTATAATGAGTGGACGTAACGACGTTCGGCTCAAACTGAAGCCTCCAGCAGATGCTCCGCCCCCTGGTGTCTGGCTGCAGTATAGGTCATAAGCCCCGCCCCCTGGTGTCTGGCTGCAGTATAGGTCATAAGCCCCGCCCCCTGGTGTCTGGCTGCAGTACAGGTCATAAGCCCCGCCCCTATAAGCCCCGCCTCCCCATGTATTCCAGATATGAGCCAGAAAAACGTTAAAAAATTACGATACCTCGTAGAAACGTTTCTCTCATCTTTACACTAAGGTGGTATGATGATGTCATCTGGCTGCATGGTGTTCAGGTGTTTTTTTTTCTGAGAAGTTAGTTTCTCATTAGTTATTGGACGTTAAAAACCGCGATATAAGTTCCGTTTTACGATAGTTGACAGCTGCCGTTCATGAGTAGTTTTTATCGGGGATATAAGAAACTTCGGGAAAGAGCCAAAAGGAGACTAAACCTTCTGAAGAAGGAGAAATAAATATTTTTATTTCTCTTTTTTACTCTGCTCCACCGGAAATTCTCTACTGCGCAGACTCTGGCTGCACAATGGCGGCTAGAGAAACAGGGTTTTTTGGCTTCAAAATCGTAGAACGGTGACAGGCGGAAGCACGCTGTTTATTCTATATACAGTCATTGGTCAGCACATAGGCCAGGGCCCTCAGTCATGAAGGGCGTCCCCTGCAACATCTCCACAAAGCCAGCTCAGCCTAGAAAACATCTCAGTGGGATCTCCTTGTCATGACAGTAACGTTGGACGCCATCAGGACCATCAAGGTTCAGTTTTCTTCTCCTCTGAGAATCAAACTTTCTTCCACCTTTCAATGTCCCATGATGCTCTCTGTCAAAGTCCAAACGGGTAATTTAGTGGAAGGAGACGAGGCCTTTGAAGAGGTTTTTGTTCTTGAAGCTCGTCTCTCTCAGACGGTCTCTGGTTGCAGTAACGACCTCAGTTTGGGTCGAGGTTCGTCTCTGGTCTTGACGAACAGCCAATCGAATTCTCTGGCTCTGCGCTGGTGAAATTGTTTCGGGTCGACCACTTGACTTTTGATTTCCCACATGAAGGAGTGCTGACATGTTGCACATTTGAGGTATTTTGAAGATGAAACTTGTGCAGAAACGGTTTGGCTGGTGGATACGTTGGATCGATGTCACACTTGTCTGCAGAGGGAAACAACTCGCTCATAAATCAGAGAAGACTTTCATCAGAAAACAGATTCTTGTCTCCAATTTGAAGCAAACATTCACAGTTATGGAAAGTTCTTATTCTCCGTGCAGTTCTTCCTCTGCTTTGATAAATCAGCTCAGAACATTTCTGGGAACATTTCTTAGCAAAGCTGTCAGTCACGATTCCACATCCCCTTCTTTTTTCTTCTATCGGCGGATACCGATCTGATACTAGTATGTTATAAAAAATATCATACTCTGAGCAGAGCATAGTATGATATTCAAAACCCTCCTCAAAACGCATCTTTTTAAAAGTGTTTTTAATGTCTAACTGCTTTTAAATGTATCCCATGGTTTTGTTTTGTCTTGTTTTCATTTTTATAGGTTATTAGGGCCCGAGCGACCGCAGGCGGGCGAAGGCCCTCTTGGAACCTTAAGGATTATAAATTTTTTCCGCCGCTTTAACCCCAATTTTTGCCCCTTTCCCTTGAAAAAAAGAGCGCCACACTATGTCCTACCCCCCCTGACCACTGCGAAAAATTTATTATTTTGCCACTCAAAAAATGCTACAATCTTGCTAGCATTTAGCATTAGCTTAAAACGGTAGCCCCGCCGCCTACTTTCACTTACAAGTCTGAAATTTTTTGGCTACCTCAATCATGCCTCTACCTTCAAAAAATTCTCTTGAGCAAACTCTGAATTTTGCACAGCAAGTTCGGAAATTTGTCCCAGAAGTCGGAATTTCACAATTTTTAGGGTACGTATTTGAACGAACTTGTCCTAGGGTTTTTGTCGGATCAGCTTCAAATTTCTCATGTGTATACTACACACAGTGACGATTGAAAGTTGATCAAAGATTGTTATAATCTTCAGGGGCGTGGCCACCAGAGGGCGCCAAAAAAAAGAAAAATTTACATTCTCCGATTTGTATGAAATTTTTTGGGCACGTTTATCACTCCAAGATCTTCACAAAAATGTCAAATGTTAAGGCAAAACAATAATTTAAAGTTCCGAAATTTTACCTCAAAGTTAGAATTTTTGCGCTAGCACAGTGCGAACTTTTTCGAACTTGTCCTACAGTTTTTTTCTGATTATCTCCAAATTGGACAGGTGCATACTAGACCCACTGATGATCAAAAGTTGTTCAAAGATTGTTATAATATTGATGGGTGTGGCCACTAGGGGCGCCAAAAGTTGACCATTTTTCAGAACCACAAAAACCTTAATAACTTTCTCGTACAAAGTCAGATCCTGACCAAACCTCTCACACATGTTCACTGTCCCAGCCTGAGTGCAGCCATGTGGCTCTAATTAATGTGAAGCAAGGCGCCCCCTATTGGCAACATGAAATCAAGTGTTTTACTCTGTGACCCATAGCTCCTCCCCCTTTGATCTTTTTTTAAANTTCAGATTTCATTCAAACTGTCAAAATCCATCCCTGGACACACCCTCATACTGAGAGGATTAAACTCTTTGTCTTATGGATTTTTAATAATTCATTTTTTCCAATTTCCAGGCCAATCAAACTCTGCACCCTGTGAAAATGATCATTTTGCTCTAACAAAATGGGTTTTAGCTCCATCTAGTGGCCAAACTGAATCTTTTGGTAGTCTGTGTGAGTTTGGCCACCAGATGGAGCCAAATGACCATTTTTGCTGTGTGACCTATTTTCAGTGCACAGGGAGGCTTCTTGAAGAAACATGAGAGCAGACAGAGGAATGTGCTGTGGCCATGCAGCTCTCTGCATGTTGTCATTATTCTAATTCAGCTGAACCCTGAAACACATGAGCAGGGGTCTGCAACCTTTAAGGAGCCATTTTTCTTTATTTCACATGGATCAAGGTCATTCCACAGCCACAAAAATCTTCACCATAAAAGCAAGAAAATGTTAAAATTCGACACAGAAGTAAATGTATTTAAAAGTACAGCCACATGCAGCAAAGAACGGCCCTCGCTCCCATGTGGCTGACTGAGAACGATTGCAGCATGTTCAGACGTGCGCACAGGTCGACGCTTTTTAAAATTAAAGCCGCAAGCGGCGAGGAGCGGGGAGTCGCTCTCGTGCGGTTCTCCGAGCGCAAGCTCGGAGGAGCGCACGTGAGCGAGGGCCCGTGTATCGCCGCTTGCGGCTTTAATTTTAATTATTTTTGTTATCATTACTGTGTTGTTTTAATTGATGTTTTTAATGTCTGTAAAGCGTCTTTAAATATCTAGAAAAGCGCTCTATAAATAAAATGTATCATTATTATTATTATTACTCTGCCTGCATGACTGGGATATGATTATCATTACAGTAAGGCTTTGCTCAGGTTAAACTCTTTGTAAAATATAAACAAATACAGGAAATTAAAGCCATTTATTTTGAAATATAACAGTATAGCAGTATACAGGGTGAAATATTGCCACACTGTGGACATGATTGTGCTCGTAAGCTTAGCTCCAACCAGAGTTTTGCTGAGTAAACATTAGATTTTAATGCCTGTACTCCAGTAGTTGCTGATACTGATACCAGCATTTTTGGCAGTATCGGAACAATTACCGATACTGGTATCTAGGGCTGAACGATTTATCGTTTTCTGATCGAAATCGCAATTTCAGACATCGTGATCATGTGATCGCAAAAGCTGCGATTTATTTTTTTTGCTCCTGACTGACCCAGGATCAGTTATATCAGCTGTTTCACACACACCTGTCTTTGAGCGTAAGACTGTTGGAAAAAAATCTTTTTGTCCTTGGGATTGTTTAATTTTTTTTTATTTGTTTGTATTTTATTTTATTCAACTTGACACAATTAAGAATATTTTGCACTACATTATTTTTAAAAGTTAAGAGTCAAAAATAGCTCTTTCTGTTCTTCAGTTTTTAAAACTAAAAATACATTTTAAAAAGTCCGGTTTAGAAAAAGCAGGAATAGGTGTTACAGTCAGGGACTATTTATCTAAAAATCTTCTTTTTAATTTTTTTTGCCTTTTATTCTATAATTTTGTATAATTTTGACTTAGATCTAAGAATTTTGACTTTTTATATCAAAATTTCAACTTTTTATCTCAAACACTGCCTTTGTTTCAAAACGTAGACTTTTGTCATCTTAAAATTTTGACCTTAAATGAGAATGTTTGGACTTTTTTCACATAATGTCAAACTGATTTCTTAAACTCTGGAAGTTGTTGACTTTTTGTCTCAGAATTTTGTCTTTATTTCTCAAAATTTCCACTTTTCATATTAAAATATTGACCATTTATCACAAAGTTGGAAACAATTCTTACCTTTAGTTAGGAGTAAAAGCTTTTGATGTTTCAATGGTTTGATGTAATTTTCTGTCAAGTTTGTAAATGTTACCGTACATTGTGAAAACTTCACTAATGTTTGATTTAAAGAAAATCATAATTTGAATTGAAATCGTTGTATCTGCCAAAAAAATCGCAATTAGATCTTTTTCTAAAACCGTTCAGTATCACAACAACTCTGTCTATGATGATTGTTGTTCAGAAGTAAAAGCAGCTGCAGCGTCTTAGTTTAAATGAACTCAGGCCTTTTTCCAAAGATTTCAGCTCTTTCTTTGTGCGATTGGATCTTTACGCATCAGCCTCTTTGATTTTTGTTCCGTCACGATAAAAAAAAACCTGGTTCAGACTCTTTCTCAGACCTGAAATGTGAAGTCAACACAAGTTTGAGATTTGGTTTGTAACGGCGTCAGTCTGCAGCAGTGGAGGTCAGGGTCTTTGGTCTTTACGGCCCCCCGGCCCCCCTCCCTCCCTCCCTCCCTCCCCCCACAGCGTCGCTTCTGAGGCGAAACCATTTCCAAGCTGCTCTGCTCCGCCGCGCGGCTCTTTGTGTGTGGGGGGAAGGGAGCCCAGCAGGCGGAGAAACGGTCGGTGCAGAAACCTCCACAGCTGCTCGCTCTCCATTTTGGAAAGGTTAGCTCCTCACACATAGTCTGATCTGAGTTTGGCCAAATGTTTAATTACACAGCTCTCTGTGCCTGATATCCTCCGCTCTCTGCTGAACCGTCAGACCAATAAAGTGTCTGTCAGCCATGTGGACGGCAGAGGGAGGAGGTCAGGCTGCTTTCTGCGTCTTCACTCTCAGTGAGAAAAAGAGAGAGAGAGAAAGCTATTTAAAGGGAGGTCTACAAAAAGAGGAAGCGTTTCAGGTTTTTCAGTTTGAAGACGCAGCATAGAAACAGAAACGCTGAGAAGAGGGTGGTTTTTCCTGTTTAGACAGGAGAGAAAAAAACAGAAAAAAAAGGAAACATAGAGGCGACAAACTGACACCTGAGTTAAACACGATCAAGGCGACGTTTGAGACACATTTCTGTGGAAACAGCAAACAAAAGGAGGGAAAAAACAGCTTTGGTTGCAAACAAGTGAAGGAAAAGACAAAAACGGTTCAATACCTAACAATGTCTTTGGTATTAGTTGAACATTTAAACGAACATTTTCAAGTCTCTAAACAAAATAAGGCTGGAAACCCTTAAACTAATGGATCACGATTGAATTCAGACTAAAATAGGAAAAATCTGAATCTGGGACCAAACTTTTCCAGTAGGACAGTTTATTTTCGTCCAACCTAAGTTACACAAACAGACTTTAAAAGATTAATGGTGCTGTAAATCAGTGGTTCCCAAAGTGGGGGTCGGGACCCTTTGGGGGGTCGCGAGACATTGATAGGGGGTCGTGAAATGTGTCCCAAAATCAAAAACTATGAACAATTCATGAACATTTTATCCATTATTGTGAGAATAAAAGCAAAAATTGGGGTGAAAGATAATATAAAATTATGCAAACAGAAAATGTTTCATCTGTTTTTCACATTTCTTTGTTCAAGTTTGATGCCGTGAACACAGCAAAGTGCACATTAGTCGGTACATTTTCTGTCGATCAGTTAAATTAAGTATCCTCAGGAGGGTTTTGTTGGTTTTTGTCTGTTTTGGGATTGTCCCATTAGTGTTGTACCACAGCAGGGGGTCACCAGTCCCTAACGCTGCTATTTTGGGGGTCACAGGCGGAAAAGTTTGGGAACCCCTGCTGTAAATAATACAATCACGCAGTACCCATTTTGGCCACAGGGGGCGCCACAATCCGAACGATCTCAAAGATCCAAACTGTTGTTGTCATTGTAACAGCAAATGTTTGATACACGCAGCTACCTGTTGGAGTATTTCATAGAGACGAGGGGTCTGTTTACACAACAACAGTTTTAGAAAACACAAAGTTTTTGTTGTGTTTTGGCCAATTTTACACTGAAACTGTTTTTTTGCAAAACTAAAACCGGAAACTTTTGAAAACGGCCACTAAAGTAGAATTTTTCTGGAACGCCTGAAATCAGCGAGCTGTGTTTCTCTGCGGAAACGCTGACGTTACGTTTGTAAGTTTGCGCGTTTGCAAGAATTAGTGTTTTCAAGTTAGAGCTGTAACAATCGTGGACTAGTGTGATGTGTTTGTGCTGCTGAAACATTTCAACAAAATGTGAATCTGTTTCTCTATTTCTGCAATAAGTGAAGAAATATTTAATATATGTAACAATTGATCAGCTCACCTCTTCTTTGGCCTCTAAATTGTTGGATTCTATGGTTATATCCCCATCTACTGGCCTGGCATGCATACTGCAGCGTTTCTTTACAAACAAATTTTCTTCAATGCGTTTTGAAATGACAACATGTAGATGGGACCTAAATTCTTTATTTTTTTCTGAACACTGAAGTCTAAAATCTTAGCAAAGTTTTAAAAATCCAAGGTAGGAACATTGTAATATAATTTTTTTTTTTTTTTGCCTCAAGTTATCCCATTCGGACTAAGAAGTTTGAAACAAATTTAATTGGATTAAGATCACATAATTGGATTACCTGATGTAACCTTATTATGTTGTAGCCTTTACTTCTTGAGAAAAACTTGTGTCAGGATTTGACATTAACAATTTTCAACGCCACAGTCTCTATAAAGAATCTCAGTCAGGGTTTAGAGCCCAATGAAACACTGAAGCTGCACTTCTGAAAATAACCAATGATCCACTTTTGTCTTCTGTGTTTGTATTGTTTGATCTCAGCGCTGTGCTGTCATAAGCGAGCTGCATATTCTTTATTAGTGAAAGAAACTACTTGGCATTACAGGAACCGCTTTAGTTGGTTGGTTTAGTTTAGTTTGGATCATATTTGTGTGATTTATTCTCAGTTTTTTCACGTTACGTTGGTTATGGACATAGACTGTATAATGAGTGGACGTAACGACGTTCGGCTCAAACTGAAGCCTCCAGCAGATGCCCCGCCCCCTGGTGTCTGGCTGCAGTATAGGTCATAAGCTCCGCCTCCCCATGTATTCCAGATATGAGCCGGGAAAACTTTAAAAAATTACGATGCCTCGTAGAAACGTTTCTCTCATCCTTACTCTAAGGTAGTGTGATGATCTCATCTGGCTGCATGGTGTTCAGGTGTTTTTTTTTCTGAGAAGTCAGTTTCTCATTAGTTATTGGACGTTAAAAACCGCGATATAAGTTTCGTTTTACGATAGTTGACAGCTGCCGTTCGTGAGTAGTTTTTATCGGGGATATAAGAAACTTCAGGAAAGAGCCAAAAGGAGACTAAACCTTCTGAAGAAGAAGAAATAAATATTTTTATTTCTCTTTTTTACTTGGCTCCACCAGAAATTCTCTACTGCGCAGACTCTGGCTGCACAATGGCAGCTAGAGAAAAGGGGTTTTTTGGCTTCAAAAACGGAGAACGGTGACAGGCGGAGCCACGCTGTCCATTCTATATACAGTCAATGATTATGGAGTACCACAGGGTTCTGTTCTTGGACCTTTTCTTTTTCAACTTACGTCTGTTTCCTCTGTTTCCAGACTCCTACTGTTATGAGGAAACACTCCAGTTTTTTTTTTTTTATTATGCAGATGATTCTCAATTGTATCTATCAATGAGACCAGATAAACTAAAAGCTTATGGAAACTAGTCGACCAAGTTTAAGGACGGTGTTAAAAATTCAGGGAGGAGATTGGAAACAGACCAATGTTTGTGTGTTTTAACATTCAGATAGAACTTTGTGTTTAATGTTTAACTTTGTGAGCAGTCGGAGTTAGTTTCCCCAAACTGTTGATTTATTGATGGTTGTTTTGTACGATATGAGTTTGATAGACACACTCTTAATGTGTGTGTGTTTGTCTGTTTATTGGTGTTTAGCTCCGCAGCTGACTGACATTTTGTTATTTCCCCTGAGTCTCTATCCTCTCTCCTTCTCTCTCTCTCTCTAGTTCATGACGAGTCATTAAACCCCAAGTGAAGTTCAAATGTTCCAGATCAGCTTGAAACATCAGTGAGTTCAGCGTCCGGGGAAAATTTAGGATCTCTGTGTTTTCTTCTTTGTTGTTTGTGATTTTCCTCAGTTTGTGATTAATGCTTACTATCTCAATTAGAGTTAAGAAAATAGTGAAAATCCCACAACTTGTAGGAATAACTATTTGTAGAATATCAACAAATATCTGATGCTCCTGTTTTTCCTACAGGATAAAGTCCCCAGGTTACAGATATAAGAACATTATTAGGTCTTTAGCACCGTCACTGCCATAAAATGTAAAATTCTTGACTTTTAAATCTAGCTTGTTTAGATTTTTAAAACTTTTTTGGGGCCTTTTTGTGAGATATGAGAGTTGAAAAAGCAGGAAATTGATTTCTCAGATTCTCTTTATTTTGTACGTTTTTAAGTCAACTTTTGACCACAGATTCTGCCACAATTCATCACAGCCTAGTTTCCTTTTTAAACCTTTTATAGGGCTCTGAAAGGTTTTCGTTTTTAACTTTGTCCCTGAAAGCAAAAAATGAAGCCCTGCCAGCTTTTGTGATGTAGTTTCTAGTTACCATCAGTCTGATTAGCTGCACCTTTCTGCTTTGCTCAGAGGTGGAAGCTGAAAATACTTTTATCCTGTTTAAAAGTTACCCTGGCTACCAGAACGTCATTTTCCTCAATGATCAGTGTTTTTACCAGCTACATAAGAACCATAATAAAATCTCTCAAAATACCTTAGTTTCTATAAAATTTGAAAAAATATTTTCACCTGTAGGCCGCCATTTTTGTTTACGCCGACATAACATCTGGGTAGTGACCATAGACTGTATAATAAGTGGACGTAACGACGTTCGGCTCAAACTGAAGCCTCCAGCAGATGCCCCGCCCCCTGGTGTCTGGCTGCAGTATAGGTCATAAGCCCCGCCCCCTGGTGTCTGGCTGCAGTATAGGTCATAAGCCCCGCCNTCATCTTTACACTAAGGTGGTATGATGATGTCATCTGGCTGCATGGTGTTCAGGTGTTTTTTCCTGAGAAGTTAGTTTCTCATTAGTTATTGGACGTTAAAAACCGCGATATAAGTTTCGTTTTACGATAGTTGACAGCTGCCGTTCGTGAGTAGTTTTTATCGGGGATATAAGAAACTTCGGGAAAGAGCCAAAAGGAGACTAAACCTTCTGAAGAAGAAGAAATAAATATTTTTATTTCTCTTTTTTACTTGGCTCCACCGGAAATTCTCTACTGCGCAGACTCTGGCTGCACAATGGCAGCTAGAGAAACGGGGATTTTTGGCTTCAAAATCGTAGAACGGTGACAGGCGGAGCCACGCTGTCCATTCTATGTACAGTCAATGGTAGTGACGTCATATGGTTGCACCGGGCTGGATCTCATACAGGATCATAATTCAGGACCTCGCCTGAAGTCACCAAAGGTCTCCTTCAAAACACCCAAACACAACCTTTTATCAGCCGTGTCGTAAACCGAAATCAGAGGCAAATATTACTGGGTGTGGACAGTCGAGAAAGTAGTCGTACCCGGCCGATTTACGTCCAAATGCTTCTGGGGAGAAGTGGCCAGAACATAGCCACGGCTCCATGGGAAGTTGTTTACGCCCACAAGAGATTTCCCACAACTTCCTTCTTTTCTTGTCTTTTGTGAAGCTCACGTCTGATTGTAGTCAGAGGAACAAAGGAAACCTGACTTTTCACGTGGGTTTTCGTCGGTGTACACCGTAATAATACAAAAAAAGGGAGGAGTTTGGAGCACTGAATGCCGCTGATCATCACAGTAAACGGCCAAATCCAGATGCTCGGCACCAAGCAACCAATCTACATCATCAACCCAGAATGCATTGCTGCAGTTAAAAAAATGGCTGCGCCCGAAGGATAGAAACTGTGTTTTAAACTGTATTTTTTTTAAAGAAAAACCAATTTGTTATGTCTTTTAACAACAAATTCTAGTTTGAGACAAACATTTAAGCAGATTCCTGCCTATTAGTCCTTACAGTCGGGGTTCCCTTTAAGAACAAGTGCAGATCGTTTTTGAGTTTTTAACTGACCCATCCAGGAGGTTTTCAAAATAAAATGTGCTGTTTGCAGTGGTATTACTTTGCAGCAAGAGGCAGATTTACCTCATTTTAAGCAAGTTCAAAAAATCAGAATTAAGTATTTGACACAGCCATGTACCTATATTCAGGGCACCTGCAGGTTTCATTAAGTCAAATTTAAGACTTTTTCAGATCTTTTTATGCCACTTTGGATAAAAATAAAGACCAAAAACACATAAATGTAGTCGATGGTTTGGAGGATCCTGCTGCATTGCAACCAAATCATAGCGTGTGTCACTTGACGGGACTCATTCAAGTTTACTTTTTCACTGTTTAACTTTTCAAGAAGGAGATTTAGAGTGAAAACTGTCTTACAAGCTGCTGATATAATTTATCTGCATCCTAGTTTGCCGGTCTATGACGATGAGCCACTGTTGATGTTCAATAAACAGTCAAAAAATAAACTTGAATGAGTCTCATTAAGTGACACATGCTATGATTTGGTTGTAAAGCAGCAGGATCCTCCAAACCATCAACTATATTTATGTGTTTTTGGTCTTAAATTTCATCCAAAGTGACATTAAAAAGTCTTAAATTTGACTTAAGGAAACCAGCAGGTACCCTGTTTTAAGGTCTTAGTTGTAAATACATGAATTTAAGAATTTTAAGGATGTGTAGGAACCCTGTATATAAATCTATATTGACAAAAATGCACAGGTTTTAATAAACAGACTTTTATTTTTCGCTGAGATAAAAATGAAGGGATGAGTAAATCTTGAAGGACCAGATAATTGTGTCACTCAGTGAGAGAGATGTAAACAGATATTTCCAGAGTGATTTCTTCTACAGGTCCAGGATGTTTGGAGGTTCTTCAGGTTCTGCTGACTCCGCTCCTGGACCTGCGTCCTGAAAGAGGGATGGAAGAAAGTAAAGAGGAGGATAACGCTTCTTTTTAAAGGCGTAAACCAAAGTGTGGAAGTTGATTTTCTGTTTTTACTCCCTGATTGTTGCCTCAATGTGTGAATAATAACTCAGAAAAAAAGCTTTTTAATCAGCTGCTGTCCCTTCAGGTGCTTTAAGTGATGGTCAGAAAAATTCCCTCAGCAGAATCTCGCAGGAAGTCGACAGAGATCGACCTTTATTTGACCCCAGAAACAGCTGTTAAATCGCTCTTTTCAAAGCCTCCAGACTCCGTTTACAGAAAGAGTCATTTCTTCTCCCAGCAGAAACTTCTGTGTTCTGAAAAATCGAACGGTTGTTTTTGAAAAAACGCCGTCTGGTGGCGTCACAGAGAGTGATGTAACAGTGTTTTCTGGTTTAGAGAAAATGTTCTGTGAAACAAAGCGGTCGGCCTCTGCTGGGATAATTCCCAAAACGTTAGAAAACAAACTGAGCGTGACGGAGGCAGAAAAACAACTTTACAGGACAAACACGAGGAGTTAACCTGAACTTTACTGCTGCTTCTCTCTTTACTGGAAACAAAAACAGGAATAAAACTCTGTGTGGCTCAGAGAAACAGGTGGAAACTCCTGAAAATATCTGACTTCAGACACTTTTCCCTGATTGAAATGATCGTGACTTGTTAGTGACTGAAATCTGTATCATGAAATCATGTTAAAGTGGAATTTTATAAGATCTTTAAATAGTTCTTAATTGACAGATTGATTTATTGCAAACAGGTAGAAGTTTGTAAATGTTGCTTATAAACCTGAATAATTTGAATTCTGGCCTGTTTTTGATTTTATCACCGTACAGTCAAACTCTGATTGGTGGACTCACCCCAAACGGTTCGCTGAAAGCTCTGGAGCCGCTGTACAGAGGGTTTGGGATGGAGACCAATGTGGGCTTCTTTCTGCCGCCAGCGCCGTCCTCATCGTCATTCTGCCATAAAGGAAAAAATGAAAAGGTCTGTAAGTTAAACAGAAATATTCTTGTCAGACAATGTGCAAAACCCTCCAGAGTCTGTGACTTTAAAGAGGGGTATCATGGAAATCAATCTTCCTTGTGGAGCTTGATCGCTCTAGTATTTTATTTTTCAGTTTTTTAACAAAGGGTTTCGATCAGTTTACAAACTGGCTCAGGGATTTTAACAACATACGGAAACCAAATCCTCCTCTTTGAGACATTTTTACCAAAAACAGGCCTGTGTTCACAAAGGTATTAACAATTTGTGCTGGTACCAAAAAAGAAATCAAAAATCTTCAAACACTTTATGTCAGGTGTGGAACAAAGTGGAATTTTGGCCGTCACTGAAATCGTTCACTAAAACTGAGGATGAAACGCGTCTTAGTGCTGTGAAGCTTCACTGAAGTCTTGTACTCGATTTTAACTTTTTACCAAACACAAGGTAATTGTTACGTAGCGCTGTTGTTTGAAACGTGACAAGAAAGCTTTGTAAGTTTTTACCGTAGTTTATTTAGCTCAGCTACTCTCAGCTCGGTGCTCTGAGACATTTTCTGTAACCTGTAACGTTAGTGAATCCTGGTTGTGTCCTACCAGTGCTCATCTACCAACTCCAACCTCACCAAGCAGAGCAAACGTAACCTGGCTCTTCATTTTATTGATAGACTCTCAGGTTTGAACAGATCACTGCAGAATAACTGCTGCATGTGGACAGGAATCAACATTAGCACAAACACATTAGTGACTGTTTAGGACTAATAGTCATGAATATGCTTAAATGTTTGTCTCAAACTAGAATTTGTTGTTAAAAGACATAACAAATTGGTTTTTCTTTAAAAAAAATACAGTTTAAAACACAGTTTCTATCCTTCAGCCATTGTTTTACTGCAGCAATGCATTCTGGGTTGATGACGTAGATTGGTTGCTTGGTGCCGAGCATCTGGATTTGGCCGTTTCCTCACTACTAGTCGCCATAAGTCACGAGGTTTGAGGAGGGAAAAAAACATAATAATGCCACATGTGGCTGCTTTTGGGTGAACTTTTCAGTCCAAAGGAAACAAGGAGACTGATGTTAGTCTGCACAGCTTCACAAAAGACAAGAAAAGAAGGAAGTTGTGTGCAAGTGCAAGTAAACTTTTTGGGATATATGTTTCAGTGTTTATCTCACCTAATGAAATGGATGGGAACTATGTGTGGAGCACAGCAAGTTCATTCTGGGTTTAATTTTGGAGACGGACACTCAGAGTTCATCCTCCACGTTCACACAAGATATATATTTATTTTTAATAAATGTCAGGGCCAAGAAAGTCTTTTCACACAGGTATGTTGAGCCAAACGGCATTAGTACCTTAGTTGTGGTCTGGGATAGCTGTGGATATTCCCTCTAAACTGAAATCATCTCGTGACCCCCCCACTTTGGGAACCCCTGTTCTAAATATTAGTCTTTTCTTTCTCCACTCTGAAATATGATCAGTGCTCAACTCTGTGTGTGTGTGTGTGTGTGTCTCACTCTGAAGTAGTGGAAGCGGAAGGCGTCAGTCTTGTGTTTGAAGACGTAGTAGCCGAGAGCCCCCAACACACACGCCAGCAGCACTGAGACCAGGATTGCCGACACGGTGCCGCTGGAGTGGGCGGAGCTTCTGGAGGAGAGGTGGGAGGTCTGAGGAGACAGGTGTGAGAAATAATTCACTATTACATGTTTAAAAACATCACACACACACACACACACACACACATCCTGTTGTTGTGCTCTGAGTTTTTATGACTTCGACAGCAGCTGTTTGTCCTCACAGAGCCATAAAAACCCTTTTATTTACGGAATCAATAATTAATGATCTGATCAGAGAGCGGACGGAGCTGAAACAGATTCTGCGTCTTTACGACTAACAGAGTTTTTCATCTCAGGAAGAAGAAACAGTTTTATAAGGTTGTAGAGGAAATAAAATCAGCTTTTACTCACTTACAAAAATCTACAGAATCATCTGAAAAGTCCAACTCTAAAGGTCAAAACCTGGAGAAGATTCTTGTTCCTGGGATCCAAATGTAAACAGACGTCACATGGTCGGACAGGAGAGGGGAGTTAAGGTGAGGAGGATCCACTGGGGAGGATTAACACACCCCCCCACTCTCGTTACGGAGCAGGAGGCTTCAGATCTGCTGCGATTTGTTCCTCATGAATATTGATCTGAGCCGCGATGTTATCAGTCTGGAAACTCAGCTGATTCAATCTTCATTTCCTCAACGCCCGTGCCAGAAATTTAAACGCAGCCATCTGCTCTCCGCTGCCTAGCAACAACAGAGCGATCGTCCTATCAGAGAAAAGCCACATCACAGAGAGAGGCGAGCTCCACAGCGCCCCCCTGTGGACGGGAAAGGAACTGAAGGCGTGAACGACACTGTAAACAGTTACTGTCATCGTCTGCAGAATTTAATATAAATCTCCTTCTGACCTAAAAAAAAAAAAAAAAAAGCAAACGAGACGAGGAAGAAGCATCTATCCAACAAAGATCCGCAGACTGTGGCAAGATTCTTCTGGATCAAAGATCTGCAGGAACCACTTTAACCACAGGGGGGCGCCAGACAAACAAAACCAAAAGTAAACCAGAAACTCCTCGTAGGCGTCCTAACTGCCATTTCTTCAACTATTTTTGCTCTCAGTGCAATAAACTTGAAAGTTATTTTAAAAAATAATGTTTAAACTTACAACCCTTTCCCCCTTTCCTGCTCTATCCACTGTCCTTCCTTCTCAATAAAGGCATGTAAAAGCCAAAAAATACGACAAAAAAACTTAAAAACAATATAAAACATTACAACCCTGCTTTATTTTTCTTTTAGTTTTCTTTTACAGGTGAACAGAAACCTGAACTATTTGTGATATTAACAAATGTGTTCCAACCATAGACTGTATAAGAAATGGACGTAGTCTCGATGACGTCACCCGTCTGTTTCTGGAGCCTATTTTGTATCATAGACTGTATAATGAGTGGACGTAACGACGTTCGGCTCAAACTGAAGCCTCCAGCAGATACCCCGCCCCCTGGTGTCTGGCTGCAGTATAGGTCATAAGCCCCCGGGGGACCACAGACCGACGTCATATCCAGTATTCGGGGCGGGGGACCACAGACCGACGTCATATCCAGTATTCGGGGCGGGGGACCACAGACCGACGTCTATAGGTCATAAGCCCCGCCTCCCCATGTATTCCAGATATGAGCCAGGAAAACTTTAAAAAATTATGATACCTGGTAGAAACGTTTCTCTCATCTTTACTCTAAGGTAGTATGATGATGTCATTTGGCTGCATGGTGTTCAGGTGTTTTTTTTCTGAGAAGTTAGTTTCTCATTAGTTATTGGACGTTAAAAACCGCGATATAAGTTTCGTTTTATGATAGTTGACAGCTGCCGTTCGTGAGTAGTTTTAACCGGTGATATAAGAAACTTCGGGAAAGAGCCAAAAGGAGACTAAACCTTCTGAAGAAGAAGAAATAAATATTTTTATTTCTCTTTTTTACTTGGCTCCACCAGAAATTCTCTACTGCGCAGACTCTGGCTGCACAATGGCGGCGAGAGAAACTGGGTTTTTTGGCTTCAAAATCGTAGAACGGTGACAGGCGGAAGCACACTGTCCATGCTATATACAGTCAATGATTACGACAGGTGGAGAGAGCCCTAACTCACAGCCATTGGGCGCCTGATCTGAGCTGTGGCTCTGATTGGGCGAGCTCCCGATCCTAATATCTCCCAAACTGCTGAGGTAGAACGGGGCCCCATACAGTGTGTGTCATTAGGGAAATTAGAGATCCACATGGGAGACAGTTTTTGTACCAGGCTGTAAATTCACTAATTTTGGCTCTGAAAACGGAATAGATGGGGAGGCGGGGCTTATGACCTATACTGCAGCCAGACACCAGGGGGCGGGGCTTATGACCTATACTGCAGCCAGACACCAGGGGGCGGGGCTTATGACCTATACTGCAGCCAGACACCAGGGGGCGGGGCATCTGCTGGAGGCTTCAGTTTGAGCCGAACGTCGTTACTTCCACTCATTATACAGTCTATGGTTGCCGCTTGGTGAGTACATTATTTGCTTTGTATCACTGTTGATCTGACGCTCAGTACTACAGAAATTTAATGCCGGTGAGGGATCAACGCAGACATATAAACCAGGTTTAATCTTCACCGTCTCTGGGTTAAACCACGTGTACTCACTTGAGGGGGCGGAGCCGTGAGCGGCGCCTCGATGACGTGGATGATCCCGTTCACAGCAGGAATGTCCCAGTCCAGCAGCAGCAGCTTGTTCACACGCTTTATGCTCTGAGGAGACAGTTAATAAAGTCATAAAACCACTCTGATCGTGCTCTAATTCTTATGTTTGAATTCATGTGTGTGTGTGTGTGGGTGTGTGTGTGTGTGTGTGTGTGACCTCGTTTTTCCCGTGTGTAACTGTCAGGTTGAAGCCGAGCCTGGAGACGATGGCTTCCTGGTGTTTCAGACCTTTGAACGGTCGTCTGCTGTTGTTGGCTAAAATGTGATACTCCAGATCTCGACCTGATAAAGTCTAAACACAAACACACACATGCAGAAAAAAATTAAATCATTAGATATCGTTAAAAGACGCTAAGAAATTCCAAATTGAGATATTTAACCTCAAAGATTTGAGCCCAACAGTTTTTTTTTTTTCATTTGAATGAAACCAAATCTGCTCCTGAGTTTTTTTCCAACATGTTTTTGAATAAAACTGTTCAGAGATTATTTTTTATTTACTTTCTACCTGAACTACTTGTGAATTCTACATCATCTGGATGGAGAAACAGCTCTACAGGTTTAAAATTTGGTGACAAAAAAGGAAACTTGTTCATCCTTTTGTAAGTGAGTTCTCACTTTTCAAGATCAAATAACAGTTAAATTGTGTTTTTTTAAGTTTTGAACTTTAAAAGTAAATGTAGTTAGATCAAATTGATATGAATATGTCTAATAAATAAACACAGGCTTAGTTCATTCATAAACTCTGGACTCATTTAACTTGAACGAAACTTGTTTGTAGTTTTTGTAAAGCTGCTGTTAATGAGTAAGTTTTGGTGAAAGTTTTGAGTCTTGTACCTTGTTTGCAGTAAAACCTGCATTATGAGGAACAAACAGCGTAACTTCAGACTTCTTAAGGGTTAAATAATCCACCAGCTTTTGTCCCTCCACGGACGAGCCGCTGTAGTCCAACAGATACTGAAACAAAAGAGAGAGAAAGCAGTAAGATTATATTTACAGCAGATTATTTTACGTGAGGTAGTAACTCTTAAAAACGGGCATGTCCAAAGTATTTTTTCAGAGCCCAAACAAAGCCAAAGTTCATCAAGCAAAGTATCACAAAACTACTCTTGGACTGAGTGTAAGCTACTTGGAAATGCACCTGATGAATATCAAGAGTTTAAAAAAAAATTAGAGGATGTAAACTGAGATTTAAGGTTAAGAGAAATATTTCAGGATACAGGATCAGAAATATTTGGGCCCAGAAATGTTTGCAGGTCAAAATAATCTTAATGATAAAATCCTGATCCTGACCATAGACTGTATAATGAGTGGATGTAACGACGTTCAGCTCTAACTGAAGCCTCCAGCAGATGCTCCGCCCCCTGGTGTCTGGCTGCAGTGTAGGTCATAAGCCCCGCCCCCTGGTGTCTGGCTGCAGTATAGCTCATAAGCCCCGCCTCCCCATGTATTCCAGATATGAGCCGGGAAAACTTTAAAAAATTACGATACCTCGTAGAAACGTTTCTCTAGTATGATGTAGTATGATGATGTCATCTGGCTGCATGGTGTTCAGGTGTTTTTTTTACTGAGAAGTTAGTTTCTCATTAGTTATTGGACGTTAAAAACCGCGATATAAGTTTCGTTTTACGATAGTTGACAGCTGCCGTTTGTGAGTACTTTTTATCGGGGATATAAGAAACTTCGGGAAAGAGCCAAAAGGAGACTAAACCTTCTGAAGAAGAAGAAATAAATATTTTTATTTCTCTTTTTTACTTGGCTCCACCGGAAATTCTCTACTGCGCAGACTCTGGCTGCACAATGGCGGCTAGAGAAACGGGGTTTTTTGGCTTCAAAAACGTAGAATGGTGACAGGCGGAAGCACGCTGTCCATTCTATATACAGTCATTGATCCTGACATATTTCTCCATATCGCCCCCTGGTGGTGAACATTTTCCTGAGACGCAGAGTTTGCTGATGTTTACGCAGCTCGTAACACTGCAGAAAACTGACCACTCAGGAGACACCTGAGGGACAGGTGAGCTCTGATTTCATCAGTTTGGACCCGTAACAAACAAACTGTTTCACTGACCTTGTAAAAAATGGAGAAGTTACTGTACGCTGCGAGGACGCTGGTCAGGACGCCGTTACAGAAGTCTCCGTTTCCGATGTAACCGACAGGACATTCACAGGAAACATCTACACACACAAAAAACATAAGACTTTATTTTTGCAGATCATCAACAGTTTTCTCTGATTGTGGGTTGAGTTTGGCAGCGGCAGAGTTATGTAAGAACGCCGCATTATGTAATTATGTAATTTGACTTTATTTTGTAATTACGCCGCATTTTTTAATAAAATTCTTGAACGAAATATGTAATAAATTTTCCCACATTATGTAATAATTTCTTACACATTGCATCGGTTGTTACAAAATGCAGGTGTTGCACTTTTTTTCCCTAGGAAATGTAAGAATTTAGTGCATTATGTAGTAAACCACCAAAACTGATGTCTTTATTAGAAAAAAAATCAACTTACCTTCAGAATTACATTGACTATCAGCATTACAGCATGAATCAAAAACATAAATTACTTTAGAGCATTTTTTGTCTCTGTGAACTCTCAAAAACAATTTCTGTAAATTCAGTTTTATTTGACTTAGATTTAACCAATGAATGATCTTGCTACTTTTTTTTTCTTTTTTTTTAACTTATTTCTTATTTGTTATTTATATGTAACATTTTTTATAGCATTCATAAAACAAACAAAAATGGCAGGGGAAATATTACAAGTCGAGTTGTCTCACAAATGAATTTTTTTTTTTCCTTAGAATGACTTCTTTTAATTTTTAGTGTCACTTTTCCTGTTCCCATAAATCATCCATTTTGCCCATTTGTCCTCCAGTTGGGCCTTTTGCAGTCTCAATATATGTGTTAGTCTCTCCATCAAGTAAATCTCCTCCACCGTCTGGATCCATTGTTCCATAGTTGGGGGATCAGCTTGGTACCACTTCCTAGTTATAGTCTTTTTACAAGCCACAGACAAAATTTTTAACTAATAATGATCTTTTCCATGAATGTGTTCAAGTGTAAAGTTACATAAGTACAATATAGTAGCATTCAAAGGTATATTATATCCCATTATTTTATTAATTTTTGTACTAATGTTTTCCCGGTAGTTTCTTATTTTTGAACACTTCCAAAATAAATGACTATGACAAACATTTAATGATCCACAATTTCTCCAACATAGGAACTGATGGTTCAGATATTTACTTTTCATTTTGGGTGCGATGAAAAAACAGATCAAATTCTTCCAAGACAACTCCCTCCATTTCTGAGAACAGGTGGTTGTTTGTTGGTTTTTCCACATATTCTGCCAATCAAAATTTGTTATATCTGTGATTTTTTTTATTTATTTATTTTTTGATCTTGCTACTTTTTAAAATTAATTTATGTTTACCATTCATGCTGTTATGCTGATACCAATGTAATTCTGAAGGTAAGTTTATCTTTTTTATCTAATTAAGACATCAGTTTTGGTGGTTTATTACATAATGCACTAAATTCTTACATTTTCTAGGAAAAAAAGTGCAACACCTGCAGTTTGTAACAACCGATGCAATGTGTAAGAAATTATTACATAATGTGGGAAAATTTATTACATGTTTCGTTCAAGAATTTTATTACAAAATGCGCCGTTATTACAAAATAAAGTCAAAATTTATTACATTATTACATAATGTGGCGTAACAAGCAGATTTGTTGTTATTAGTGAACAGTGTTGTATTCTGGGGTATAATGTTGATCAAGTAGGTAGAGAAACAAAAATCTAAGAGTTTCAACTTCCTAAATGTCAGGGAGTTCACCTTCTTTATTTTTAATGTTTGATGTTTAAAATCTGAACAATGACTGAGACTTTTTACCTTCTTTTTTCTCGTCTTCTCAAAGCTTTGATTCTAAACCAACACACCAAACTGTGTAAACCCAGCGGTTGTGTTACCTGTGAGCCTGTAGCAGTAGGCGTCGTAGGTGCTGCTCTGGTCCACGGGCTCTTTGTAGATCACCACACCGACGTGGTTCCCTCCACACCTGACGGAGGGGAAGGTGGTGGGGTATCCAACCTTTCCTCCGTCCAACCATCCGGCCACGCACAGATGCATTCCCAGCTGTCACAACCAGAGGAGAGGGCAGATAAGAGGAGAAATACCAGAAATACCAGCATGCTTTGCTGTGAACGGGCCTGAGCATCAAAGAAAAGACTTAACGATCAGCTGCAGAGATTATTGCAGGATGAGGAGGCGAGAATTGATTATTAAAAGGTTTAGGATCAGTTTATAGTCACGATTATGGACAAATAAAACTTCTTTTGGGATTAATTTATATCTTTATTGCAACAAAGCTTCTTGAAAATGTTTATTTCTCTTTTAAAAGGAGCCACATGAGCTTATCCATGTACCTGCAAATGTATATGTGTGGGAATGCGAATATTTTCTCCGTCATACATTACATCATTCTGAAAATAAGTATGTATTTATTTATTATTACTATATGTACTTAATTATTATTATGATTATGATGATTATTATTATTACTATTATTGTATATATCTCAATAGCTGTGTTTTTTTGTTTGTTTGTTTGTTTTGTTTTGTTTTGTTTTTTGTCTCTCTCTCTCTTTTGTTGGCCATCTGGGAGTGGGTGGGTGGGATTGTTGTTTTGTTATGTGTTCTGTAAACTAAAAATGTTCAAAAAATAAAGTTTATAAAAGGAGCCACATTTGTACTTTTGAGGTCAGATGGGGATACCAAATTTTTTTTATCAACCTTAGTCGATGACCGATAAAGACCGCCAATTTTCATGGGTTGATATTTGAGGTTGGTACTGTTTTTGCTTGTTTTGACAAACAAAGGACATCGCCAGAGTCAAGTACCAATAAAAAAGCTGCTTGAATATGTTTTTCTCAAGCAACGAATGAAAAACAGCTTTGAATATAATGACTAAAAGAAAGACCATCATCCAGGAGAAAACTCAGCTGTTTAAAAGTTTATCATGCAAATACAAATGCTTCATGGGTGCAATCCACAAATATATGTTCCGTATAAATGTGGCTCTGTTTAAAGGAAAATAAACAGACTTTACGACAGGATAAGATTCATTCAGTTACTGCAAAGAATAACACAAATAGTCTGCAGCAAGTCCAAACAAACGTAGAGTCCACATCAGGATAAATGCAGCTGAAACAGGTTTTTTCCTCTTCATTTTTTTTTAACCAATCTTTGAGCATCATTAACTTCAAGATGCTTCATGTCAGACATAAAACATCCACCACATCACTTCTACACCTTCTCATCTACATCTGAGTGAAATTTGAGTTTTTAAGGTAAAACTTTGTAGGAGTCAGTGCTCAGTGTCCTTTTTGTAGTCAACGTTGTTCCCTCTGAGAAAAGTTTTGCAAAAAAAAAAACCCCTGTGAAATTACAGCTCCTGGTCACAGATTGTCCATCTCCTGTTGCAAGCATTGATATGAACAATTACACGCAGCAAAGAGATAAAAATCACTTTTCGGGAGTCTAACTTGCTACAGCAGGTTTCTGGACACTTCTGTCTTGTAGCCGAAAGTCTAAGGAAATAAAACACTTGCAGTTTTGTCGGATTGACATTGAGGAGGAAATGCTCTAAGACTGTGAAGCTGCTGTTATTGATGAGAAAGGACACGACAGACAGACAAACAACGGACTTTACAGGAGAAATTTCACCACTTGGAATAATTTGATGAAACTTTTGATATGTTTGAACTCTGGATTCCTCTGGTGGAAAGGAGAGTGAATATTCAGGGTACGGGCGTCAGGATGTGACGTAATGACCCCAAACAGGTAGGACGGCCACGTTGTTGTGAGTGATTCTTTCACTAATTACGTTTTTTTCGGTCAAGTGCACTGTAAAACAAACTTAGAGACTGAAATGTGAAGAATCTAAACTTCAGGGGTTATGGGGCCTTTTGAATTTTCCTCTTGTCCAAATTGATGAAGAGTTACGGTAACACCAGTGTTTCTTTTGGGATTAGTGGTATTTAATAGTCTCAGGTCTGTGTATTTATTGAAACTAGAGAGGAAAAGTTTTCCAATTTTAGTGCAAGAAATTGTTCGAATGGTAGAAATGAAACGAGAAAGACGAATCTCCCTCTGGTTAAATTACTGCACTGCACAAAAATCTGCTTTTCTATTTGGAGAAAGTTTCTTCAGCTCCTGAGTAAGTGTGGCCTGTGGGAGCGGCTTTACCTGCTGAGCGTCTCCCATCTGTTTGAAGGTGGCGAGCACGGCGCCCTCGCTCTGACAGGCGGCGTCGGCCTGACTGAAGTTCAGCTTGTACTTTCCCTCCGGTGAGCGCAGGTGGAAGACTCCGGCTGTTTTACCTGAAACATGAGACGAGTGTGAACTTAACTTCATCACCACGGTTTGGAAGTTTAAAGATGGAACGTGGCGTCAAGAGCTTCGCATCCATAGACTGTATAATGAGTGGACGTAACGACGTTCGGCTCAAACTGAAGCCTCCAGCAGATGCTCCGCCCCCTGGTGTCTGGCTGCAGTATAGGTCATAAGCCCCGCCTCCCCATGTATTCCAGATATGAGCCGGGAAAACTTTAAAAAATTACGATACCTCGTAGAAACGTTTCTCTCATCTTTACTCTAAGGTAGTATGATGATGTCATCTGGCTGCATGGTGTTCAGGTGTTTTTTTCCTGAGAAGTTAGTTTCTCATTAGTTATTGGACGTTAAAAACCGCGATATAAGTTTCGTTTTACGATAGTTGACAGCTGCAGTTCGTGAGTAGTTTTTATCGGGGATATAAGAAACTTCAGGAAAGAGCCAAAAGGAGACTAAACCTTCTGAAGAAGGAGAAATAAATAATTTTATTTCTCTTTTTAACTTGGCTCCACCGGAAATTCTCTACTGCGCAGACTCTGGCTGCACAATGGCGGCTAGAGAAACGGGGTTTTTTGGCTTCAAAATCGTAGAACGGTGACAGGCGGAGCCACGCTGTCCATTCTATATACAGTCATTGTTCGCATCAAAGCAGCTCGTTAAAACACGTTACCATGGTAATGAAGGTCTTTGCACGTCGCCACAGGGTCGCAGCCGCCGTTGTCTTCCAGGCAGCGGTCAACAGGGGGCACCACCTTCTCCAAACACTGGACTCCATTACCCAAATACCCCGGCAAACACTCGCACTCACGCTCATCCTGGAAAAAGAAATCTGTCTGTGATTATTTGTGATGATGTCACAGGTAAACGAAGATGAAGTTGGACGTACTGGACCCGTGAACTTGCAGGAGGCGAATTCACTGCAGCCTCCGTTTTCTTCAAGACACCTGAGACAGAGAGAAGAGAAACAAACAGATTCACTGAACGATGCACAAACCAGTGAAGAGGAGCAGGAATTTACATCAGAGGAAACCGCTCCAACCTGTTGATGGGCTGGCAGGAGTAGCCGTCCCCTTGGTAACCGCTGCGACAGGTGCAGTTGACGAGCAGCCCTGTCTGGTTACAGTCGGCGTTCTGGTGACAGCCGCCGTTGTAGGAGGCGCAGAGGTCTGGAGCTGTGGGGATTGATAAAGCCGTCATGTGATGTGGATTCATGTCAGGAGAGAAGGACGGTATCTGATCTGTGAGCGTCTTCGTGTTTACACGTCCTCCTCGTTATTATCCAATCACCAGAGCAAACAGCTGCTCGGGGCTGATTTAAAAAACGCTGTCACTCAAAAGTTATCAGATGAAGCTTTTAACGACCAATTTTTGAAGATAAATTCACAGAAAATGAGAATTCTCTCTGTTTCAAGTCTTTAACCCTTGAACGAATTCACAGAACAGAGTAACGTCCTGTGTTTGTACTGTACAGGAAAGTCAAATTTAAGACTTTTTAAGACCTTTTTAATGCCACTTTTGATGAAATTTAAGACCAAAAACACATAAATATAGTCGATGGTTTGAGGATCCTGCTGCTTTACAACCAAATCATAGCGTGTGTCACTTAACGAGACTCATTCAACTTTATTTTTTGACTGTTTATTGAACGTGAAGTTGCTCTTTGATTAATATTTGTAAGTAAAAGTGCAAACAGTGACCTAAAGTCATAGACTGCTGAGCTAAGATGCAGATTAATTATATCAAAAGCTTGTAAGACAGTTTTTACTCTACATCTCCTTTTCAAAAAGTCCCGCAAAATAAAAAATAAAATCAATAAACCATCAACAAATCCTGCCCTGACAAATTTAAGACCTTTGAGTAACTTATTAAAGACCAGAATATAACATTTTAATGAACTTAAGTCTTTTTAAGGATGTGTAGGAACCCTGGTTTTACGCGTCGTGTGCAAAATAGTGCATGATGTTTTTCTGCAGCCTCAGAAATGTGTTTCCTCTCTTCTTTGTGCTGTGTGATCGTTGTTTGAGGCTTGAATAGTTTCTAATCTTTATAAATACTAAACCATTCTTTGCTTGTACTGTACAAGAAGCGTGAGTAGCTGAATATCTTCTCCTTTACTTCTTTATTCAGTTTTCTTGACAAGAAGAAGAGAAAAAATCCTTCAGTGGCTTTTGTGCAAAGAGAGGGAGAAGATCTGAGATGCTGAATAATCCAGTGATGCTGTTAATACCTCTTTTTATACAGAATAAGAGAAAAAAATCTCAGAAATGTTACTGTACGTATGTTTGTTAATGTTCCAATTTTTATCTCATTCTCTAAAATGTATTTGTTCTGGTTGTTTAAAGTGTTTTTTTTCTTCACTAAGCCTCAAACATTCAATTCTTTGTTTGTGTTTTTCTTCAGTTATAAGTGTTTTTCTCTCACATAACATGCAGTAAATTGGAAATAACACCAGATATTGAAAGTTTAAAGTATTCCAGAAACCATGGGCCTGAACACTGACTCACAGGACATTTTTGACAGTTTTATGGTCAAGATAAACAAAATAGTCCAGGCAGATGTCTTAGGGCTCACGTGTTAAAGGGTTGAAGTGACTGTGAGGAGAATCAGTTTGTAGTAAATTGTAGTGACTCCTCAGGTCAGAGGTTGGAAAATTTTTATGTGATGACCTCATCATTTCAACTCATCTCCTAAAAGTTTGCTGCTTTTTTCATATCGTAGTGTTTTCATCAGTTCACAGACAGACTCAGGGATTTTTCCAACATATGAAACATGTAAAAGTTTGAACCTGAACATCCAACATTGTTATTTTATCCATTTTTAAAACCCCCTCTTTAAGTTTAAGTTTATGTTGTTTTTCTTTGTATGGACAAGATCTGTGGTTGTTTCAGACCAGAGTGAAAGCTAAACTCCCTCAGAGAAGACGGGAACTGAATCTGACTTTTCTCCAGACGTGAAAACAGAAACAGAAGTCTGATGAATGTGTTTCACTTCTGTTGGCGAATCCTCTTCACTCGGGTCAAGTTAAAGTGAACCCCGACTGTAAAGACTAACAGGCATGAATAATGGTTTTTCTTTTAAAAAAATACAGTTTAAAACACAGTTTCTATCCTTCGGGCACAGCCATTGTTTTACTGCCGCAATGCATTCTGGGTTGATGACGTAGATTGGTTGCTTGGTGCCGAGCTTCTGGATTTGGCCGTTTACTCACTACTAGTCGCCGTAAGTCACGAGGTTTGAGGAGGGAAAAAAACATGAGAAATGAGAAACAAAATAACTTCACCCCAACCGTCCGTGCAAGTCTCCCAACTATTTAATTTCAGTTCAGCGTCTTCATCACTCCCATTGTTCATATGTCCCATAAACTCCTCAGTCTCAGACAAGAAAACGAAACATAAGTAATTCAAAACTCCTCTGCTGAATATTTCCAAAGAAATAAAAATGATCGAGAAAACAAAAAAACTTAGATTGACTTTTAAAGGGAACCCCGACTGTAAGGACTAATAGTCATGAATCTGCTTAAATGTTTGTCTCAACTAGAATTTGTTGTTGAAAGACATAATGAATTGGCTTTTCTTTAAGAAAACACAGTTTCTATCCTTCAGGCGCAGCCATTGTTTTACTGCAGCAATGCATTCTGGGTTGATGACGTAGATTGGTTGCTTGGTGCCGAGCATCTGGATTTGGCCGTTTCCTAACTACTAGTCGCCGTAAGTCACGAGGTTTGAGGAGGGAAAAAAACATAATAATGCCACATGTGGCTGCTTTTGGGTGCACTTTTCAGTCCAAAGGAAACAAGGAGACTGATGTTAGTCTGCACAGCTTCACAAAAGACAAGAAAAGAAGGAAGTTGTGGGAAATCTCTTGTGGGCGTAAACAACTTCCCATGGAGCCGCGGCTATGTTCTGGCCACTTCTCCCCAGAAGCATTTGCTGCATTTAGCCGGCCCATGCTGATGAAAGAGCTGACAGGTGTGGGTCATTATAAACGGAGACTAAAGCCAAATGCTGTGCCGACTATTTTCCAACACAAACCCACAAAACTTCCTCTGGAAACCACTGAAGTCCGCTCCAGGACTTATATGATCCTGTATGAGATCCAGCCCGGTGCAACCATATGACATCACTACCCAGACGTTATTGCGGCGTAAACAACAATGGCGGCCTACAGGTGAAAATATTTGTTCAAATTTTAAACAAACTAAGATATTTTGAGAGATTTGATTATCGTTCTTATGTAGCTGGTAAAAGCACAGATCATATAGGAAAATGACGTTCTGGTAGCCAGGGTTCCTTCTTTTAAATGATCAACTGACGTCTAAATTTCTTTAAACGTTGATACAGAATCTGCGGTGACAGTTCTACTTTTCTCCTCCGAGCTCTGAAAGGTGTGATTCTGTTTGTTTGAGCTTCAAGGTCAGGATGATCTAACACTGCACAGCGGAAAGATTCAAGACTTTGTGTTGATGTTATCACAGCTGAAGGTTGGAATCATTTCACAGGTTGCCTTTCTCTGTCTTTGAGAGCTTTTAAGTTCTTTAAAAAATTATAAATATGTTCGCATGTGCAAGACAACAGAAGAGGAGTTGAAAAGCTTCTCATTTTGAAGAGTTTTGGTTTCATTCTTGCTATAAAAAAATGCCTGATAATGTGAAAATTATGTTTCCTTTCTGTGTTTTAAAAAGCTGTAACGCAAGATTTATGGTCTAAGGTGGAGTTATTATTAAGTAACAGAAAATAAAAAAGAGACTGGGTAATTTCAGCGTCCTCTGCAGACTCACGTGGCTCTGGTCCACAGAAGGTGCCGTTCCCCTGAAACCCAGATTTGCACTGACACCCCACACCTGGCAGGCAGTCGGCCTCAGCGTGGCACTGACGACACTCCTCCGGGATGGAGCCTGCGACACAAAAACACACGAGTGATCCATCAGAACTACTAGAAGCTACATGAATTCATTTTACAAAGACGTCAGGAAACATCGAATGAGCCTCTGAAGCTTTGAAATAAAATTCTCCTGATGATACATCCAGGAGGGAAACTCACCTAATTTGTTCTGGCAGCGTTTACCCTCCCAGCCGGGCACACAGGTACAAGCTCCAGAGCCTGAAACTCCATCATCACATCTGCCCTGCGCCGTACAGCTGCAGGCTGGGAGGAAAAAAACACAAACACCTGCTTTAATTTAATCACCTCAGATATAGTTAAATTATGAGATTGGTTACTTCAGATATAGACACACTGAAACATTGAAGTTGTATCGTCTTTGTTCGATTACATAGAGAGAAACATAATGTGGTAGACAAGACAGCAAATCAAAAGTGGAGCCAAAACATGCAGAGCTCCCCCTGCTCCCCCGCCTACTACATACTACTTACTACAGTAGTAGGTAGTAGGCACTGCCTACTACCTACTACTGTAGTATGTAGTATGACTGTTTTGTTGGACCTGTTTAGTCGTATACTACTCTGGATTTCAGGAAGTGGAGCTGATGGATTTTTTTCTTGTTTAACTTTATCATAAATAAATCCATGAGAACATTTGGCATCAATCAGTGGTGAAGTTACACCTCGTTATTTTCATCTATTCAATTTAATCTACAGTTACTCTATGTTTCCTTTTATTTATTTACTTTAATTCGTACACTTCCTTCAACATTAAAAAAAACTCTTAACAATACCAAAAAAGTAATAAAATCACCAAGTTCCTTGTAAAAATTAAGTAAATCTTTTTGTTGTTTAAGTGGGAGAGATAAAAGTCCCGATTTCATCACATTTGTAAAGGTATAAAATACAGCAAAATCGCCATATTTGATAAAAAATAGAACGTGGTTTTCAATAGCACATAACTTTTATTTAGACTTTGGTTGACTGAAAAATAAAAAGGTCGACCACATTTTTGACGCAGGAGTAATGGGTGCATCCGACAATCACATTTTATTTTTCACTATTTACTAAATCCCCGAAAATACTTAAACCACTTTCATTTGTCGAGAAAGTACTACTTCACTCGTCATTTACTGCTGTTTCTTTCCTGTCACTTCACTTTTATCTCTGGGACCGTTTCACATTTTTGTTGTTATGTTGTGGTTTAGATGCTTTATTCCAGTAGGTGTCAGTAATTTACCTCAACCTCAGCGCCCCCAAACTGACAAACGCCATTAGCGCCGTGCATTGTGGGAAACAATACGCCAGGTAGACTGGTCCGTTACAGACTGAGAAATTTTCTCCGATCAGTAGGTCATCCGGGAACTTGTAGTTTACTACAGATCTCGCAAGTTTTCGCATACTGATACTAAATACTGAATTTCAGCCGAAGTAGTAGGCATCGCTAGTGCAGTAGGCGGTTTGGAAAACAGCCTCTGTCTCTGCAGTGCAATAACTGAACGCTAATCAAGTGTGACTGATGAAAAATGAAAAAAAAAGAGTCATTACAGTTAATATGTGCCACATTCACCCAAAAATGTTTTGTTTCAAGATATTTAGAGAAAACAATGATCCTTGAGTTATAAAGAGTAAAAACAAATCTGCCAATGAGTGAGACAACTAATTGTTTACTTTCTTATGCTCAGACAGTATTCTTATTTCAAAAAACTTATTAAGTTCCTTTTATTTATCTCATTAGCCGATTTTTTCAAGTAATTCGAGGATAATTTCTGTCTTGAGTATCTTGAAATGAAACATTTTTCTGGACTTGTCGGCTGGTATCAGGACCTACCAATGACTGTATATAGAACGGACAGCGTGCTTCCGCCTGTCACCGTTCTATGATTTTGAAGCCAAAAAACCCCGTTTCTCTAGCCGCCATTGTGCAGCCAGAGTCTGCGCAGTAGAGAATTTCCGGTGGAGCCAAGTAAAAAAGAGAAATAAAAATATTTATTTCTTCTTCTTCAGAAGGTTTAGTCTCCTTTTCCGAGAAAGGACTTCAAAGAATATAGCCCGATAAAAACTACTCACGAACGGCAGCTGTCAACTATCGTAAAACGAAACTTATATCACGGTTTTTAACGTCCAATAACTAATGAGAAACTAACTTCTCAGAAAAAAAACACCTGAACACCATGCAGCCAGATGACATCATCATACTACCTTAGTGTAAGGATGAGAGAAATGTTTCTACGAGGTATCGTAATTTTTTAAAGTTTTCCCGGCTCATATCTGGAATACATGGGGAGGCGGGGCTTATGACCTCTACTGCAGCGTCTGTGGTCCCCCGCCCCGAATACTGGATATGACGTCGGTCTGTGGTCCCCCGCCCCGAATACTGGATATGACGTCGGTCTGTGGTCCCCCGCCCCGAATACTGGATATGACGTCGGTCTGTGGTCCCCCGCCCCGTAGACGACCTCCGAAGTCAAACTCGGATTGCAGCAATGCAGGTGAGTAATATGAGTCTATGGTGACAACTTGTTGAGCGTTCCATGAGCTCATGTTCCTTCTTGAACCTTATTATTTCAGCTGTGTGATGCGTTACATTTCAGACGTACCTCTCCATCAGTTCACAAATGTAGCTCAGTCCAAATCTGTATCTTTGGTTCAGGGTGTCGTTGAGAACATCTAAAGGATTGAATCTATCCCTAAAAACTGTTCTAACCTGTTCTGCCAACAGGATCGTTCAAGAATGGGCGGCAATTTTTCCAGGGAGGTGAAGCTTTTGTACTTGTTGAGCTCTTATCCAGAGCAGGTTAGCTGTTCAGCGAGGTAACCATGGTGATTTATCCTGGTATGAAGTAAACCAGGGTCGCGGTTTGGAAAATACGGGGTTAACCCTAAAGTTTGCTCAATAAAAGAGAAAATCCAGCTTCGTAGGACGGACCTCTGGTTTCTGCTGAATGTTGGTTCGTTGTTGTAGTCATGATACGTACCTTCTGGTTTGGGCATACGTTGTTTTATTTTATAAGTGTCAGGGCGCTGATCTTCTTTGTGAAAACTGTCGTGTCATTGCTCAACATCTGGTGAAAGAAGGATTGTTGCTGGTCTGACCCGCTGGAGTAGAGACGCAGCCAGAACACGACAGAAGAAGCCGGTGTGAGTTAACAAATTACCGTGACAGAGACGCATCCAGAGTATTATGGTTTTGGTTTTGCACACTGGGAGGACGTGGCGTTGCCTCCATCTTTATGATGTTTAATGATGACGCGTCTGATGAACGTGGAGGAGATGATCTAAAACTCAGCAGACGGCGATCGGAAACTGATTAAACAGCCCGTTCTGGAAGGGTGACTCTGGGTGAGCACAGCTGCCGGTTTCGTCTGCTTGAACAACATCCAGCTGTGTGATGGTGAGTGGGGACTGTTGCTATGGCGACAGACTGAAGTCGAGCTGGAGGGGTTGAGGCTGACTTCAGATGGCGTGTTTTGGGGCGGGTAGAGGAGTGAGGTGACATTACTGCGGGGCCGTTTGTTGAGCTGCCTCAACTGTAATCTACCTCTGCATTAAGAGGTCAGAGTTAATCTGCAACCTTCTCCTTTAGATCCCAACAAGAAACAAAACGTATAAAAATCCAAAAACAACAATATGATGATAGTTTTCGTGCCGTTTCCTGTAGATGTGTTCTGGTCAAACCTGTGCAGTTGGCGCCGTAGAATCCAGGCAAACAGCGATCGCAGGCGTTTCCTCTGAAGCCTCTGTGGCACTTACACGTTCCTGAACCTTGCAAACCATCGTTGCAGTCGCCGTGTTTCCCACAAGGAGCTTCCACGCCACCTGGACAGACTGAAACACACAGAACAATAAAGATGTTCTCGCTGCTTCTTCTCATGGCGGACAGGACGTAACTCTCGGAATATATAGTCGCAAAAAAATGTATCCAAACCTTTTGGAATTAGTTGGATTTACTCTTAAATTGGTCGTAAAATACAAACAAACACAGTCTGCTTGAACTAACACTACACTAATGATGACATGTCTTCATTGTACAGCTCAATAAGTGAGTGTTAAAAAAAGACTCTGGTCCCCAAAACAACAGTTTAAAGGTTGAAGAAGAGGTGAGCAGGTCATCTGGAGTTTACACTACAAACTTTTGCAGAAAAAGTGGAATAAATTGACATTTTTGAGGTGGCAAAAATGCCAAAAAAGCAAAAAAAATTGGCATTTAAATTGGGATAAAACCTGTAAATACTCAAAAAAATAGTAAAGACTGGTACAAAAGTGGAAATAAAAGAGTGAAAAGTGACTAAACTTGGCCCAAAGTCAAGAAAAACGGCTAAAAAGTTGTGGTGGAGTTTTTGAAAAATTCAGCAAGTAGCAAAAATGGTGAAAAAGTTGAGGAAAAACAGTGAAAAGTGGTAAAAATGGCCACGGTCAACAAAAATGGCAAAAAAGTTGGGATTCAAGTTGGAAATAGTCAGTGTGCTGCAAAAAGTCGTCTAAAAATGGTTAAAAACGATGAAAAGTCGCAAAAATTGGCAAGAAAATTGGGACTTACCTGGAAAATAGTGAGAATGTATCGAAAATGGTCCAAAAGTGGCAAAAAAAAGAGTGAAAAATGTGTAAGAATCAGTCCCAGTTGTAGTGGTAGTGGGTTGTTGTTGTTGTGCTGTAATTAATGTAAATGTTCATGTTCTACAATGTGTTTGTTTAAAAACAGAGAAGATGGGAACCGAGAAATACTTGCATTAAAAAAATCGCAATTGCAATATAGGAAATAAAAATCTCAATTAGATTATTTTTGCAAATCATCCAGCCCTAATGAAATGTGACTAATGTTTGTGTGGAGTTAGTTTTGTGATGTAGATGATGTAGAAACCCCTGAAGACTTCATTGACCAACTTCTTCCTGCCACTTTCCTGTTCAGACTTTCTCCTGTTCTTACCTTGACAGTCTCGGCCGTAGTGGTTTTTGCAGCATTTCTGGCTCCAGGTTTCAGACTGACACTCTCTCCTGCAGCCCATTCGGTTGAAACGACTTTCCAGGCCGTACAAGTGCCCGTAGCCACGCCCCAACCTGGAGCGGTAATTCACGCAGCTCTCCGTCCTCCCCTGGAATAAAGCAGGAGTCAGGTTTGGTGACATTGAAGTAGGAAAGTGAGCAAAAGAAACACTTATTCCACTGTATTTAATGGGTTAAGTAAGGGGTGTGTTTAACTTAGATGTTTGGAATGTATGAAATAAAACAAAGTAAGCGACGAAAANATCATATAAGTCCTGGAGCGGACTTCAGTGGTTTCCAGAGGAAGTTTTGTGGGTTTGTGTTGGAAAATAGTCGGCACAGCATTTGGCTTTAGTCTCCGTTTATAATGACCCACACCTGTCAGCTCTTTCATCAGCATGGGCCGGCTAAATGCAGCAAATGCTTCTGGGGAGAAGTGGCCAGAACATAGCCGCGGCTCCATGGGAAGTTGTTTACGCCCACAAGAGATTTCCCACAACTTCCTTCTTTTCTTGTCTTTTGGGAAGCTGTGCAGACTAACATCAGTCTCCTTGTTTCCTTTGGACTGAAAAGTGCACCCAAAAGCAGCCACATGTGGCATTATTATGTTTTTTTCCCTCCTCAAACCTCGTGACTTACGGCGACTAGTAGTGAGGAAACGGCCAAATCCAGATGCTCGGCACCAAGCAACCAATCTACGTCATCAACCCAGAATGCATTGCGGCAGTAAAACAATGGCTGTGCCCGAAGGATAGAAACTGTGTTTTTTTTTTCTTAAAGAAAAAACAATTCATTATGTCTTGTAACAACAAATTCTAGTTTGAGACAAACATTTAAGCAGATTCATGCCTTTTAGTCCTTACAGTCAATCTAAGTTTTTTTGGTTTTCTTGATCATTTTTATTTCTTTAAAACTATTCAGCAGAGGAGTTTTGAAATACTTTTGTTTCGTTTTTGTGTCTGAGACTGAGGATTTTATGGAACATATGAACAATGGGAGTGATGAAGACGCTGAACTGAAATGAAATAGTTGGGAGACTTGCACGGACGGTTGGGGTGAAGTTATTTTGTTTCTCATTTTGTTTTTGTTTTGTTAATTTTGAGGGGAATATTGTTCAATTCAACCTAATAATTTTGTGTCATAATTAAATTTTAAGTTCTGTCTACAATCAAATCTTGCCTCGTGCGTAAAACCAGGTGTATCTTCAGTTACTCCAATGATACTTAAATTTAAAACGGTCGGAGCCCTGACAGAAGTCAAAGTCTAAAAAGAATCCCCTTGTTAGCGTCTTAACATGGATTAATATAAAATTCAATCATTACAGTTTGTTCCTGATCATCTTTGTGTTGTACTCAGGTTTTTTTCTGGCAGAAAAAAAAAAAGAGGATCTCACCGTGTCGTGGTTTCTGTACGGACAAACTGGAGGAATCGCACAGCTCCCACAGCGTCCCTGAAACGTTTGCAGAAAGACACGAGTCATGATGTTCTCCTTTTCAGGTTTGTGTTTTTAAAAACTCTTCTTCCACTCACTTTGATGGTTCTGTTCTCCACGCTGTCACAGTGAGCGCCCAGACCCGGCGGCTCCAGCAGCTGGTCGATGCCAAAGGCGATTCCCTCTTTGAAGGACATGAAGCGATCTCCTATCTTGGCTGCGTTTTGGTTTATTAAAACATCCCCCTGGACACAGAGCACGTCACAAAAAACATCATTTTACAAACAGTCAGGAGTCGACAGCTTCAATAACCAGAGAGTGTGATTGTTTGCTCACCACGAGGGTCTGGTCACAGGTGAATTTAATTTGAGATCCATGCATGCTCCGATAGTTCGAGTATTTACCCGGCTGACTCACACTCATCACCTACAAACACAGGAAAAGAGAATCAGATTTATCTGATACACCTCACTCTTTCTTTACACTCTCAGTCAAACATCTATCATCTATTAATTAAGGGGGTAGAACTTTTTAGGAGGTGGATGGAGGATATTCAGCCTGTGCTGGTTTTAATGGCGGTTTATTTTACCACAGATGGATTTGTTTACACTCAAAGGAGATTAGCTTCAAACACAAAGTTGTTGCCAGTTACTAGTCTGCTGGTGAGTTGATGGGCTAGTTGTCAGTCACTTGTTGGTCGCTCATTGGTGATTCAGTAGTCATCAGTCAGTTGTTGGCTGTCACCAAGCTGTCCTTGGTCAGTTGGTTGTCAGCTGGCAGTCAGTTGTCTGTCATCACTTGGTTGAAGATCCTAAGTCAGTTGGTTGTTGGCTGTCAGGTGGTTTTCTGCCATCAGGTGGTAGTGGGGTGACAGCTGGTCATGGGCATCAGTTGGTTGTTGGTCATTAATCAGTTGGTTGTTGGTCATTAATCAGTTGGTTGTTGGTCATTAATCAGTTGGTTGAAGGTCGTCAGTTGGTTGTTGGTCGTCAGTTGGATGTTGGTCGTCACTTGGTTGTTGGTTGTCAGTTGGCTGATGGTCATCAGTTGGTTGTAGATTATCAGTTGGTTGAAGGTGCTAAGTCAGTTTGTTGTTGGTCATGAATCAGTTGGTTGTTGGTCATTAATCAGTTTGTTGTTGGTCATTAATCAGTTGGATGTTGGTCATTAATCAGTTTGTTGTTGGTCATCAGTCAGTTGGTTGTTGGTCATTAATCAGTTGGTTGTTGGTCATTAATCAGTTTGTTGTTGGTCATCAGTCAGTTGGTTGAAGGTCTTCAGTCAGTTTGTCAGTGGTTGTCGGTTGTCACTTGGTTGTTGGTCATCAGTTGGTTGTTGGTTGTCTCTTGGTCATTGGTCATCAGTCACTTGGTTGTTGGTTGTCAGTTGGTTGTTGGTTGTCACTTGGTCAGTGGTCATCAGTCAGTTGGTTGTTGGTCATTAATCAGTTGGTTGTTGGTCATCAGTCGGTTGGTTGTTGGTCATCAGTCACTTGGTTTTGGTTGTCACTTGGTTGTTGGTTGTCACTTGGTTGTTGGTCATCAGTCACTTGGTTTTGGTTGTCACTTGGTTGTTGGTTGTCACTTGGTCATTGGTCATCAGTCACTTGGTTGTTGGTTGTCACTTGGTTGTTGGTTGTCACTTGGTTGTTGGTCGTCACTTGGTCATTGGTCATCAGTCAGTTGGTTGATGGTCATTAATCAGTTGGTTGTTGGTTGTCACTTGGTTGTTGGTCATCAGTCACTTGGTTGTTGGTCATCAGTCACTTGGTTGTTGGTTGTCACTTGGTTGTTGGTTGTCACTTGGTTGTTGGTCATCAGTTTCTTGGTTGTTGGTCATCAGTCACTTGGTTGTTGGTCATCAGTCACTTGGTTGTCACTTGGTTGTTGGTCATCAGTCACTTGGTTGTTGGTTGTCACTTGGTCATTGGTCATCAGTCACTTGGTTGTTGGTCATCAGTCACTTGGTTGTCACTTGGTCATTGGTCATCAGTCACTTGGTTGTTGGTCATCAGTCACTTGGTTGTCACTTGGTTGTTGGTCATCAGTCACTTGGTTGTTGGTTGTCACTTGGTTGTTGGTTGTCACTTGGTTGTTGGTTGTTGCGTGGTCACTTGGTTGTTGGTTGTAACTTGGTTGTCAGTCACTTGGTTGTTGGTTGTTACTTGGTTGCTGGTCATCAGTTGTTTGTCATCAGTCACTTGGTTAATTGATAGTTCATGTTAGTTCTCAGTCTTTTGTTTGTCATCAGTCAGTTGCTCATCTGTTTGTCACTTGTTAGGAAGCTGCTCATCAGTTGTTGGTGGGTCTTGGTTTAGTCGTTTTGCTGTTTTGCAATATTGTCATATATATCTCTGAACCTCACTGGCCTGATGTGGATAAACATGTCGTTCTAGAAAGTTTAGTTTTAGCTCAGATTGCTGATCCAGCCCTCTTACCTTGGAGTTGCGTATGATGTGAGCCTTCACTGTCGCAGCCAGTTGTTCCTGGTTGTCTGGACTGGAGAGCCAGCGCTGTCTCTCAGCAGGAAGAGCATCCAGGGCCTGGTTCGTGGGCCAGAACATGGTGAAAGGCTGATGGAGGCTTCTCTGGAGCTCGGGCAGCAAACCGGCATCCTGCGCGCACAGAATACCAAACAGAAAAGACAAAAGCGTAATGAGTCAGAATCGTTNAAAAGAATTTTAAAGCTGTTGAGAAATGTAAAAAACTTTTGTCCCGTAATTTTCACCTTGTCAAATGTCAGGGTGGTGCAACCGTAACATTAGACTTTTATTTTAAAGTGAAGAGAATAAAACAGGAAACAGGAAACTGCATCAGCCAGAGGAGCCCAAATGACATTTGTGACCAAGTGGAAAAGTTTGTAGATTTCTCTGAAATACTGATAAAAAGGTTTTTTTCACTTCATTGGTGACTGGAACAATTTCCATGTCAGGTGGAACAACCAATGTAATAATGTGAAATGTTATTTTAACATCAAATTATTTATCTTATTCACAAATAAAAGAAATGAAACACACAAAATGAAAATGTATGAGTCACTACAGACACTTGAGAGATACTTGCCAATAATTTCACACAGAAAAAATAACAGGAACATATAAATATATTTTCATATATTTGGTTGCACCACCTGACATTTTTGGGTGCTCAAATTAAAAATACTAAAAAATAATGAACCTAAAAACTTTGAAATGTTGGTCAACTACTGAAATCTGTTAGAAAACATAATTCTTCTCTCAGAAATATGTTTTTATCCATTTTCAAAGAACTTTTTAAAAATACGTCTTTAGACCCTCTTTTTGTCATTGACTCTTACCTCTATGAGTTTGTAGAAGCGAGTGTAGCCATAAAACTGAGCAGCTGTGGTGAGGTTCATCTAAACAGAGCGACAGGGAGAGAAAGGGGTCACAATTAATATTTGTTGAATCTGACTGATCATCAATTCTTTATTCTCTTTATTGTCTTTGATCAAACTCCGCCCACTCTGTTCTGGTTGAGGTTGGCTTTGTCCCGCAGCCTGTACGGCGTCAACATGCTGTCGATGCGGTGGATGACGCCGTTTTCTGTGGTGTAATCGCTCGCCACGATCCTCGACACGTCGTTGATCCAGACTGAACCCTACGAGGAGAGAAAAAGAAAAAGACAGAGCTTTAGGCTTTGACCTGACCCAGTGTGAGTGTGTGTGAGAGAGTGTGTGTGAGTTACATTCTGAAAGCTGAAGTTGAGTTTTCCTCCTGATGTGGAAACAGCAGTCGGGGTGGTTTTAAGGTCACTCAGAGTCAGAGTCTCACAGCTGACGATGTGGAAACGGGTCAGTTCATCGATACGACCAGAGGAGGCCCATTCGTCTAACTACACACACACACATCCACAAAAACACACACATGCACAAGTACGTCAATATTTTTCCATAACATTACATTCGAACCAAACTTAAACTCTGTGTTATTACCGTATTTTTCATATTAAGTCAAAATTTTGAGAGACAAAAAATTCAACTTTCAATTTCATAATTTTTAAGACAGTATCTGAAAATATTGACTGAATTACCCAACAACTTCAAATTTTGACTTTATCCTACAACTTCAACATTTTATCTTACAATTTTGACTTGGAATCAAAAAACTTACAATTTGGAATTTACATCTCAAAATTTGGACTTAATTATCTTGAAGTTTTGACTTTTCATCCTAAATTTTGACTTTTAATCTTATAATTTCAACACTTTATGTTGAATTTTTGACGTTATTATTTGTAAGTTTGATTTTTTTTTATCCTAATTTCTGACTCAATTATCTCAAAATGTTGACTTAATCTGAGCCATGTCTTGCACATGCTCAATATCTTGTCAGGTCAGTGTATCAGAATAAAGCCAGTTGCCAAGGGTCAGTTCATCGACCCTACACACACACACACACATCCACAAAAACACACACATGCACAAGTACGTCAATATTTTTCCATAACATTATATTCGAAACCAAACTTAAACTCTGTATTATTACCGTATTTTTCAGAGTAGAAGTCGCTTGGGGGTGTAAGTAGCACCATTTAAAAAAAAGTATCATGAAGAAAAAAAAAAAAATAGAAGTTGCACTGGACTATAAGCCGCATTTTTTTGGGGGGGGGGGNATTTATTCTACAAACTTCAAGACCAAGAACAGACATTTCATCTTGAAAGGCAAGTTATGATTTTAACAATAGAATAAAGAACAACAGGCTGAATAGGTGTTTGGTATGTTAACGTAACATTAACAGTTATTAAAATACACTGTAGCATGAAGAACATAACAGGGAGGATGAATAGAAAGAATAGAAATAACAAAGTCTCTATTTGCAGCTTGTAATCTGCAGAATATGATTTTCTTTTGGGGCCATTTGTGTCCAGTCTTTCTCACTCTTCTTCTCTTCTTTAAGTTAATGTTGAAATTAATTTACCGCCCTCTCGCAGCCGTAGGTAAAGTTAACTCCTTGGTCATGTCGGTCAGTTTGAAATAACATTTAAGAACACACGAAATTGTATATTAATTATATTCTAATATATATATATACAAGTCTCACCTGAGTATAAGCCGCAGCACCAGCCAAACTACAGAAAAAGTGCAATTTATAATCTGGTAAATATTGTAGATGATGAGGTTTCACTCACCGTTGATTCTGTGTTTTTTTCGTTGTTTTCAGGAACAAAAACGGTGAACGGTCCATCACCAACCAGAGAACGACTGCTCGACTTCTGTGACATGAAAACAAAACTTATCATCAGCTTAAGCTCAGATTGTTAGCTGCACTTTCACACACACATCTGTTTAAAGAGGTAAATAAATCAATTTCTGCTTGACCCCAGTGTAAGATGGGATACTGTTACTACAATCTCTGTTACGTCTGATTCTGTTAAAACTGACACCAAAGACGATACAACAATGAAACTGAACACGTACGTATGACTAAAAATAACTGGACTTCAATTAGAGACTGTTTGGAAAAGTTTTCAAACTAAAATTCAATTTGTTTTGAGGAACTTTATCTGGGAAAGATGCCAAAAAAAAGGCTGTGACAAAAAAATAACTTGCATTTTTAACTCGGTTGGTCAGTGCTAATACTGGAAAAATTTAACTGAATTTAAACTAATTTTGATGCTGATAAACTCATTTAAAATTGTGAATCATGATCAAGGGAATAAATAAAAGTGAGACTATTTCAAGATCACTTAAAAGTCCTGACAGCGACTAAAAGTTTTAGTGAAAAGTGTGAAATTAAAGAAATCCAAACGACTCACAGTCATCATTTGACGGAAAAAAGAGTTCTCAAGTTGCCTGAAGATTTCCTGCAAAAGAGAGAGAGCAGAGCTTTCTGTGAGGGTGGGGGTGTGTGTGTGTGTGTGTGTGTGTGTGGGGGGGGGTCGGGGTCAGAGGTGAAAAGTCAGAGGTCATGTGACTCACATTGTTGGTGGACCCTCGACATTCAAAGCCGTCTCCGATGTGGCCTCTGAGGCAAGTGCAGTTTCTCTGACCCATGGTGAGATACTCACAGCGCGCGTACTTACTGCAGCCGCCATTGTTCTGCAAACACACACACACACACACACACACACACACACACCAAAGAAACTGACTGAAAACACACCGACTTTATAGAGACTGTTGGACCCCAACCCGGCCTCTGTGAGATCCTGCAGAAATACTTTAAGTTACTCAAAGACGACAAAGAAGTTCATGACGGGAACATTTATTTAACAACCCTTCTGTATTAGGTGAACACTTACTATAATGTAAACATAAATAATCTATAAAAGCCCATTTCTGCAAGTTAAAAATACAACAATTAAAGAACTGGCTTCATTGATTTGATTTTTTGCTCATAGTAAGTCAAAATTTTGAGAGAGAAAAAATTTCAACTTTCAATTTCATAATTTTGAGGACAGTATCTCAAAATATTGACTGAATTGTCCAACAACTTTGAATTTGTATCTCAAAATTTTGGCTTATTTTATCTTACAATTTTGACTTTCAATTTAAAAAATTTCAACTTTATTATCTCAAAGTTTTGACTTTTTATCTCACATTTTCGATTCATTTCTCAAAATATTGACTTAATTGTCTTAAATTTTTGACTTTTTGCCCCAAATTTTGACTTTTAATCTTATAATTTCATCACTTCGTCTTAAATTTTTGACTTTATTATTTCAAAGTTTGCCTTTTTATCTCATTTTTATGACATATATATCTCAAAATGTGGACTTAATCTGAGCCATGTCTTGCACATGCTCAATATCTTGTCAGGTCTGTGTATCAGATTAAAGCCAGTTGCCAAGGGCAGCACTGTATTATAAATATCAGTGGTTTGTAAAACAAGCTGAGAGAAACCCAAAACATTTTGGTGAATTTCATAAATCCTCTTGGACTTTAACGATGACGGAGGACATGTCACCTGAGAGTCAGAGAGATTAAAGTTTCTCTGAACCAGCTGAGTTAAAGACGGTGAGTTCAGCTGAGCAGAGTTTCGTCTGCACGTGCTCAGTATCTGCTTCTAAAACTTCTTGATGTGAAAACAGGAACCAGCTCAGACTCTTTCTCCCCCTGGAGCCGTCACACTCCCCCAGCAGGAATCACCTCTGGGGGGGGGGCAGCCCCAGATGAAGCTGCGCTCTGGGTTCACCTCAAACACTTTCATCTGCAGAAAAATCTGCAGAAAAACCGTCGGCAGAATTTTCATCTGCAGCTGTGACGGAGGGAGAGAGAAAGAATCTGAATCCTGGAGTTTTTTTTATTTTTACTTTCTGAATCCTGGAGTTTAAAGCTCAGAGGGGCTCACTGAAGGTTCCCTCGCTCTCTGGCAGATCTAAAACCAAACACTCAGTTTTATTCTGACATTTAAAAACATCTTCACAGACAGAACAGGAGCTGTGCTCATCAGAATACTGAAACTCTGCGTCACACTCTGGAGTCCAGAGCTTCAAATATTCAAGTCTGCAGCTGCGTTTCCATCACACTTTCTCTCAGAATAAAAGCAAAATTCCTTAAGTTTCAGTTTCAGCACATTTGTGTCTTGCTGGTGTTTCCACTATAACTAGAAATGCGCACGACTTGAGAAAAATATCGTCCTCCGAGATTCAATTCATGCGACCGTAAAAGGTGGTAACCATGGAAACCACAAACATTTTAAGAGCTGGTCTGTTATTTTGATGGGCGTAACTGTTGTTGCTGATGTCGTCAACAGACGGAGGCAGAGGGCGTTTGATCATGAACGCCAGAGTCAGAATGTGTGGCAGTGACCACGTATCAGAGAATTCTGGGAGATGATCGTCACTGAGGAAAAGTGAGTCATGTCTGGTGAGGTGTTAGAGCAAAAATGTGTTTTCATTGCACCTGTGCGATAAACTTCAACAAAAAACTTCTGAAAAACCATCTCATGAGAGCATAAAAAGCTTTTTAACCAAATTTGAGAGTTTTTTTTATCATTTGGGCGTTTCCTTTACCATTTTTTGTGATACTTAGGTTTGGTGCAATTCTATTGGAGCTTTTCCACTAAACAATTCCAGCTCTACTCTACTCGGCTCTACTCGGTTTGGTTATCTTTTCCTCTAGCCCGACTACAGACTCACGGTGGGCGTGGATCTTATAACACAGCTGCGCTAAAGTGCTGCGCTAAAGTGCTGCGCAGAAGTGCGTGAATGTTCATCTATAACGAGATACAAACATAATTTTGTACTAACGTGTGCCACCGTGGTCTTTAAAGGAAAAAAAACTTTCAAAAGATTTCATTAAAGTAATACAGCGGCTCAATGTGGGTCGTCATGACAACGGAGGTAAACAACAGCCTCGTGCTGCTGCGCGTGGAGGAAAACGAAGGAGCTGCTTCCTGACATCAACTCTTCCCTGGATCCAGTGAGATCACTTTAATTTTTGATTTTTGGGCCTGGTATAGCAGAGATTTTTTGTTGATCAATCATTCTTCTTTGAACTGGTTTTCCTTTTTGGTTCCCTGTGGATTAATGGACTGATTGGTGCTTAAAGACTCTCGTGGCAGACAGATCGCTCCTGCACCGACCAACTTTGATTTAATTTAAAAGACTCTTTAAAGCCAACTATCTTTGCTGTTAACTTCTTTTTGGTTTAAAAAGGACTTTTAACTTCTTTAGGAATCATGAAGGAGCATTTTAGGGCTGTATTTTGTCTTCATTCAGTCTGGTTCTGTGCCGTCAGGTTTAAATGTCATTAAAAACCCGTCGCTGACTTATTCCTTTGCCTCTTGTAAGTGATTTGTTCAGAGTCAGAAGCTGCAGAGACGACATTCTCTGACCAATGAGTGACCGGCAGTCCGTCCACGTCACCTTTTAGTATCAGCTTTACTCGCTTAGAACCAGGGTAGAGTAGGTACTAAAAACTGGCGTCTGCCGCGTAGTACCACGCTAATGGAAACGCAACACAAACCGAGTAGAGCAGAGTAGAGAAGGGCCAAGACGAGTCAGTGGAAAAGGGCCACATGAAAATGTGACTTGGATGTAAAACTCGTCGTCTATTTTTCCCCAATGAGACAGAAACTCACAACTCAGCTCCAGGAGGCGGCTTTGCTTTAACACCCAGCGTAGTTTTCAGATCCTCTCAGATCAAGTGATTCTAGTTCAGTGTTGGAAACAAGTGTTTTAGATTCATCAGGAAAGAGACGGTGAAACTTACATTTCTGCAGGGGTTGACCGGGTAACAGAAGCGCCCTGATCCCTGAAAGCCCATCCGACACACGCAGGAAGTCTGCAGACGACGACAGAAAAACAGCTGATCAGCGTTTCTTCGATCACACTCTGGATTCTGCTTCATTCACGTTAAAACCTTTAAACGCTGCTTTACTGAACAAACAAACTAAGTTAACTCACAATGTTTGGGCCTGATCTGAAACAATCCGCTGACGGGTGACAGCCTCCGTTATTCACCAAACAACCGTCCATTTCTGTGAAGAAGAAAGTTTGAGACTTAAAGATGAAAAAACATCTGACTTTTCTGACTTTATCTGGAGGTTTGGTCCAAGTTTTCCTCTGTCTCCATGGTTTAACCCTCTTGTTGTTTTCAGATTTCCTCCAAATTTTTTGTTTCTCCATTTTTGTGAAACTGTTTCCAGCATATTCACAAATATTTAACAATTACTTTTGTGATTGTTGGCGTGAAAGACCTTATTTACATAAAAGTACACCTCTTATTTTAGTAGGAAAAAGCAAAAATTCTAATTTTTGCACTAAGGTTATTATCAGAAGTGCATAAATTAATGTAATATTGTTTTGAAATCATTTAAATTTCTTCAATGGCAGGAAGATGCTATGGATTTATATAAAACAGACATAATTTAACAATAATTCTACATGTAAATAGCCCTGCATGAAACTATCCATGTAAATTTCAATCAATTGTATGAAAGAAAACCAAAGTTATCATAAAATAACTTTATAAATCAGGTCAAATTGACTCAAAAACAACAGGAGGGTTAAACCTGTAAAGCTCGACCTATATAAAAATAGTCAGAAAATTCAATATTTTTTGGAATTGAGATGTTTATTAACCCTTTAAACAAAATCAACGAAAAAGTATTGCTTTGTCATTTCATTCATGATATATTTCTTGTTTCACATTCGACACACTGGGCAATTTTATGTAATATTTTCACTATTTTATTAAAGTTTTTTTAGTAAATATGCATTTATTTCATGCAGAAAAGACTCATTTAAAAAGAAAAAGTAACTATTTTGATGTTTTTCTTACTGCAACTTCTTGAAAATCAAGCAATGATTCTCCTGAAAATATGTGAGTGGATGATTTCATGAGAGCAGACATTTTAAAAAGGACCAAAATAAAACTTCAGCTGACTGTAGTGATATAATAATCCATCAAGGTGGTAGAATATGTTTTTAAAAATGTTTTTAACAGGTTTATAAAGAAACTATTAACATTCCGATGAGATAGAGGTCTTTGAACTCATGTGTCAAATATGATACGTTTGGCTATAAAGGGTTAAATGAATCTTTGTTTATTTTCATATCCTGTATTCTTGTCTTTCAAACTCCAGTTACACCTCTATGATTTCAGATTTTTCTCAAGAGATAATTGAGTTTGAAGTTTGCTTTATGCAGAACACTTTAAAACTCAGTTATTACTCAGATAGTGAAATAGATAAATAACAGATAAAGTTATTTTTAAGAATATCTAAGTCAGTTTTAGAGCTCTGGTTAAGTGTGAGGATGCAGGAATCATGTTTACATACCCAGACAGACGACCCCGTCTCCGGTGTAACCTTCTCTACAGGTGCAGGTCCTTTCACCCGCCGACACCTTCGTGCAGATGGCGAACTTAGAGCATCCACCGTTTGACCTGCTGCACAAATCCAGCTCTAAGAGAAGCAGAAAAAAAAAACATGAGCACGTTTGAACCATAGACTGTATAATGAGTGGACATAACAACCTTCGGCTCAAACTGAAGCCTCCAGCAGATGCTCCGCCCCCTGGTGTCTGGCTGCAGTATAGGTCATAAGCCCCGCCCCCTGGTGTCTGGCTGCAGTATAGGTCATAAGCCCCGCCTCCCCATGTATTCCAGATATGAGTCGGGAAAACTTAAAAAAATTACGATACCTCATAGAAACGTTTCTCTCATCCTTACACTAAGGTAGTATGATGATGTCATTTGGCTGCATGGTGTTCAGGTGTTTTTTTTTCTGAGAAGTTAGTAAGTAAAAAAAAAAATCTACCAATGGGATAAGACTAATTCCCCCGGGAAGTTTCTTGAAATTAGAAAGATATCTTAAAACAAGAATCTTTTATCTTATCCCATTGGCAGATTTTTTTTTTTACTTGTTACAAGCAATTGATGCCTCATTTTTGTCTTTAAAAAACTTGAAATAAGACATTTTTATGACCTTGTCTTGTAAATGTGGCTCAAATCAAGAATAGTAAGACAGATTTTGCTAAAATAAGACATAATGACTTGCTTAGATTTCAGTTTTTGCAGTGCAGTGATAAAGATGGTTTTGTTTGTACAGAGTCTTCGGACTAGAGTGTGGACAGTGAGTATAACTCTGCCTGGTGTTTCAAATATCATCAAATTTCACTCAGATGTAGATGAAAAGGTGTAGAAGTGATGTGGTGGATGTTTTATGTCTGGGATCAAGCATCTTGAAGTTACCGATTTTCAAAAATTGGTTATTAAAAAAAAGAAGAACAAAAAGTGTAGAGAGAGACTTTAATCTTTGAAATGAGATGTTTTAGTTATCCTAACCGACCTGGAACAAGAAAAGTTAAGTTTGTGTGTGTGAGTCTGTGTGTGTGTGTAAGTTCTTTTTCTACCTTTGCAGTGTGTCCCATTTCCTTCATATCCCGCCATGCACAAACACACAGCAGCCGTCCCCTTTGGTCCCGTTATGCAGCTGCAGCAGAAGGAAAAAACGTTTAAAATCACATTTGTAATGAAGCAGCAGACGTTTTATATTTTACTGTGTTTGGACCAGAGGCCGAGTAAAAAAACAACAACTGATTAAACCAACGAGGCAGCGGATCATTAAATCTGAAGTTTCTGACTCTTTAGTGACACAGCGCTCAGGTGAAGACGTGTTGACTGATAGCTCGGCTCATCCTGCTCGCCACGGCGGCGGGTTTCTGAGTTCACACAGCGGGAGGACTTACTTGGCGTTCTCATCACACGCTCCCTGACAGGCATCATCCTTGATCTCTGAGTCACACACACAAACACACACACACACGCAAAGGTTTCAGATGATGGAAGCAGAGATAGAAGTCACAATTACTCTGTTTGTGTGTGTGTGTGTGTGTGTGTGTGTGTGTGTGTGTGTCTTACCGACAGAACAGGAAGCTCCTTTCCAACCTTTATAACACATACACTTGCCGCTTCCTGCAAGACCATCCTGACACTTCCCGTGGGCACACGCACACTCTGTAATTCACACACACACACACACACACACACATATAATGAGGTGTGTATTCACAGTTTGGAACACAGGCTTCCTTTCTCTAATGGGAAGAACACACAGAGCTTTATTGAGCGCATTAAACATCCGTCCATGCTCGAACTCCTCCTGCCTGCAGACGCACCTGGATCTGTGAGGGGGCGGGACGGCCTTTCAGAGAAAATGACACCATAGAAGAAGACAAATGAGCCGTGAAGCGCCGCAGTTCGCCTGTTAGCACGGAGGATATTCAGCTGGTTTTTATGCAGCTTTATTTCACTGCAGATGGATTTGTTCACACTCGAAAGGAGACGGCTTACGTGTACAAAAACTCGTGCAAACTCTGTTGTTTCTTCTTTCACTGAACATCTAAACTCCAGTTCTCTGTTTGTGTTTTTCTCCAGTTTAAACTGTTTTACATGCAGTAAGTTGGAAATAACTCCCAGATATTGAAAGTCCAAAGTATTCCAGGAGAAAGCTCTTACTCTCAGGACATTTTCTGACATTTTTATTATCAAAATAAGCAAAAAGTCCAGGCAGAAATTTTGAGGCGCATGTGTTAAAGGTTACAGCTCTTCTCTCTCGGATGTTGTCTTGTGGTTTTTGGGGACAGCTTTAATTTGTGTGGAGGATCAGTCTGTGTCTTAGAGAAATCACCTGCTCTCTGTATCTGGGTCAATGACAAAAAGAGGGTCTAAAAACGTATTTTTGAAAAGTTCTTTGAAAATGGATAAAAAACATATTTCTGAGGGAAGAATTATGTTTTCTAACAGATTTCAGTGGTTGACCAACATTTCAAAGGTTTTAGGTTCATTATTTTTTAGTATTTTTAATTTGAGCACCCAAAAATGTCAGGTGGTGCAACCAAATATATGAAAATATATTTATATGTTCCTGTTATTTTTTCTGTGTGAAATTATTGGCAAGTATCTCTCAAGTGTCTGTAGTGACTCATACATTTTCATTTTGTGTGTTTCATTTGTTTTATTTGTGAATAAGATAAATAATTTGATGTTAAAATAACATTTCACATTATTACATTGGTTGTACCACCTGACATGGAAATTGTTCCAGTCACCAATGAAGTGAAAAANAGAATGTTTTATTTAAAAAGGTTCAAGCATAAAATAATGCCACTGTGTTTTTAATTTCCATTTACAATAACTGACATTCAATTTTTAGAGTTTAATTACTGTGGATACTTGTCAGGACGGTTGCACCACCTGACATTTTGGGGGTTTGAGGAACCAAAACACAAAAAAACATGTTATATTTTAATAGTTTAAAGATGTGTTCAAATAACACAGGTTTCATAGAATAAAGAAATACATGTGATGAAATACTCAATTCATGATGGAAGGAAATATTGCACTCAGACACAAAAAATGGGACGTCACGACATTGACCCGTCTACAGCTGCTTTTCTACAACATTTTGTGTTTTTATCTGTGTGTGTGTGTGTTTCTTACTGGAGGAGCAGTTGACTCCGTATCGTCCTGGCTCGCAGTCCTCACACGCGGTGCCATGGAAACCCTCGTAGCAGCGGCACTCCCCGCTGCCAGAGGTACCGTCCAGACAAGTCCCGTGATTGGAGCACCAGCTGCCCACGTCTCCTGGGCATTTGTAACACTCGTGGCCGTAGTAACCAGGGCAACACGAGCGATCCTGCAGGATGGGAGAGGTGATGGTTGTTATCACCCTTTGACACGTCTCTGAGTTAAACTGCTGCAGAGCCCGAACCACAGCACAAAGTATCATTTACAGCAGTTATAAAACAAAAAAAAAACAGTGATGTAAGTGACGCTGACCTTTGTCGCCTTAAAACAGTCGATGGAACAACCCTGAACATACATCCTGGCGTTTCTGACTCGCTTCATGAATTTACAGTTGGGTCGCATGTTGGGTGGAAACGTTGGTCTGGTCTATAACAAAACAGACGACAGGAAGTTAATCACAACTCTGGACACATGCATGGACATTAAAGTTGTCTGGCAGAGCTCGGGACCTGGTGTATTGTTTCCCACAATGCATGGCGCTACTGCTGTTTTTCTATTTACTCAACTATATGTGAGTTATTGTCACCCACTGGAATAAATCAGCAAAACTATGGTACAACAACACGGTCAGTGAGATAGAAGTGAAGTGAAACAAAAGAGAAACAGGTTAATCTGCTAATGAAAGACGGATTTACGTTTATAAAATTCATAAAAGCCCTTATAAATCATTTATCATCTTTTATTATATAAATTACATCACCCACAACAGCCTTCTTGGGTAATATGGAAACACTTAATGCAACAGCTGTGAAAGAAAGTCAGTCAGTTTTTCAAGAAACGATAACTTTTAGTGTAAGATTACAAATTATATTGAATTCATAAATTTTCTGTTTTTGAGTTCTTTATTTTTTTTCTTTATCTATTTATTTTTACATCTTGATGGGTTATTTTTGTGTACATTAGTGTATGGGTCAATGACGTGACGTCCCCTTTTTTTGTGTCCGAGTACAATATTTCCTTCCATCATGAATTGAGTATTTCATCACATGTATTTCTTTATTCTATGAAACCTGTGTTATTTGAACACATCTTTAAACTATTAAAATATAACATGTTTTTTTGTGTTTTGGTTCCTCAAACCCCCAAAATGTCAGGTGGTGCAACCGTCCTGACAAGTATCCACAGTAATTAAACTCTAAAAGTTGAATGTCAGTTATTGTAAATGGAAATTAAAAATACAGTGGCATTATTTTATGCTTCAACCTTTTTAAATAAAACATTATTTGCAAATCAAAAGAATTTTAAAGCTGTTGAGAAATGTAAAAAACTTTTGTCCCGTAATTTTCACCTTGTCAAATGTCAGGGTGGTGCAACCGTAACATTAGACTTTTATTTTAAAGTGAAGAGAATAAAACAGGAAACAGGAAACTGCATCAGCCAGAGGAGCCCAAATGACATTTGTGACCAAGTGGAAAAGTTTGTAGATTTCTCTGAAATACTGATAAAAAAGGTTTTTTCACTTCATTGGTGACTGGAACAATTTCCATGTCAGGTGGAACAACCAATGTAATAATGTGAAATGTTATTTTAACATCAAATTATTTATCTTATTCACAAATAAAAGAAATGAAACACACAAAATGAAAATGTATGAGTCACTACAGACACTTGAGAGATACTTGCCAATAATTTCACACAGAAAAAATAACAGGAACATATAAATATATTTTCATATATTTGGTTGAGCCACCTGACATTTTTGGGTGCTCAAATTAAAAATACTAAAAAATAATTAACCTAAAAACTTTGAAAGAACTTTTTAAAAATACCTTTTTAGACCCTCTTTTTGTCATTGACCCATTTATCATATGCATGTGTAACTAAGTGGAGTTGGGGTGAAAATGGAAGTTTTTTTTTTTTTTCTCTCATTCTTTGTTTTGTCTTTTTCTATTTGTTACTGTCACCGTTTGAGTTGCTTTTATGTTTTTTTGTAGTTGCAGGACCGCCTTGAAAACACGATGCTGCATCTCAAGAAACTGTTACTCTAGGTGTCAGACTAAAATTAAAATATGGTGATTTTGCTGTGATAAACTTCTAAACCTTTACAAATTTCATAAAAACAGGACCCTGAAATCTCTCCCTGAATTTGTTGTTTTTCTAAATGAATTTAAAATGTTCCTTTAACCACTGAAATAGTGAAAGTGCCCAAACAATTAAAAAAAAACATGTACAATTACCTAAAATAACTCAGCGAGGAGTTATTGTCATATGTCAAAGTGCTTTTTTGTGAGTGTATACTTTTTTTGTTTTGGGAAACTTTACCTTCTGTCTTCACTTCTGGCATTTTAACACTCACCTTTGTACCATTTAAAGCTTCTCACTGGACTTTAACTTCTTGGATATCAATAAAATAATAGGAAAACTAAGCTGCTCTAAAACTCAAAACTATACTTTTAATTTTAATAATACACCTCAGTTCCTCAGAAGTTGGGATGTTGTGTGACATGTAAATAAAAGACTCTGTTGGAGTTGTCGTTTTCTTACTGGTTTGTATCTGTACGAACACCTGGGCGCTCCCTCACAGTCTGCACATCTTCCCTGGAGACAAAGACAGACAGAGAGGAACAGACGCAGAAAACATTCATCCATTTTTCCTTTTTCATGATCTAACATGACCCTGGTGAAGATGAGTGATGAATTCTTAAAAATTCCCTTTTTGATTCTTTACATTTTACCGACTATTCTTAGCAGATAGTTAACAGTTTCCCAAGAAAACGCTGATTCAGGATTTTCTGCTTGAAGTTTTACTCAAGAAGCTGTAAAACTGAACACAAGAAAAAACATACATCACTCTCTCACAAGAGATTCAGATTCAATAAGAACACTATGTTATATATCTCCTCATACAAATAACGATTCAGGAAAAAATAGTGGGAGCTTGATGGTAATCTAGACATCAAGATAACTTCAGTTTTAAAACAGACTTTCATCACAGAAACATATCAAAATAACTCTTCTGGGAAAATGCAGAAACCTCTAAAGGTGAAAATACTAACAGGTAAATGTTTTCATTTCACTCAAAGCATTGCAAGGTGGCCAACTTCAGTAAAGAAAACATAACAAAACATTACATTAACATCTCCTAATTTGCAGTTTCGACTTATTTTTATTAATTTGCCTCCAAATCCAGTGACCAATTTCATATTTAATGAGTTGCCTACTTCATAAAAATGTAAAGTAATTAGAAAACCTGTAAGATTTACTTTTTATACACAGAAAATTCACAGGAGGAATCGATAAAGAATTGGATCAATAAGCAGAATCGATAAGAGCGTTGTTATTGATTAAATCTGATCAATTCCCATCCCATCTCAGATTGATTTACCAAGTGTTGATGTGAATTCATAAGAGCCTTCATCACTCTCACTCTTCCATTCATTTATCTTATATTCTCTCTATCCAGTGAATCTTTAACCCATCACTCCTTCCATACTCACAGATCCATGCAGGTAAATCTCTTTTCCACATCTGTTGCGTTGGACTTTGAGGACCTGAGGGATGACGATGACGACGCCCTCCAGAGTGTCGATGTGGCTGCCGTCCAGAGGGACGTCGCCTACGACCGTCTGCATCGAGACAGGTGGAGAAGAAAAGAACAGCTTTTTTATTTCAGATATTTCAGCACTTCCGGTAAAGTTCCATCTTTACAGCAACGATTTGGCACATTAAAAGTTTATCTGCTTGAATTATGTTCTTCAGAGATTTAAATTAGAGCCTGACCGATATGAGATTTTTGGGGCTGATGCCGATACATGGGGAAAAAAAAGAGTCAATATCCGATAAACTGTCTGATACATGAAATAAGAATAGTATAAAACAAGGAACTTTAATTATAAAACTGTCAACATAAGGACTGTAAACCCACTGATAAATAAGGCAAACTGAAAACACAAGGATAAATAAAACAGGTAAAAACAAATTGGTAGTGTTTTTAGCCCTGGCTGCATGATACAGACACACAGGAGCAGGAATGACAGAATCTCCACACAGAAAAAAAAGTTTATACATCAGCTACAAAATGGCTGATGTTGATTGATCTGTGACACGCTATAATCTATGGTGGCGAATTTAGATGTGCTCTTACAAAAACATCCCTTTGAATAAACATTTGCAAAGCTGTTAACTATGGAGTTAGAACAGTGTCAAAATTCACAAATGCACAGACAGATATATTTAGCTGTGAACTCCGCTGCATTTGTGTGTGGATTTTTGACACTCCCCTGACGCGCTCCGATTCACAAATGCACAGACCAATGTCTGTAGCCAATCAGATGTCTCCCTCCTATTCAGCCAATCACAGCAGCGCAGCTTCGAGGGTTTGTTTCAGTGTGATCGTTTAACGTTGCATCTGCGCATACAGAAATGCTAACAAACAGAGGGCTTAATATCATTATTATTATTGTTATTATTGTTGTTGTTATTATTATTATTATTATTATTATTATTATTATTATTATTATTATTATTGTTGTTGTTGTTTATTTATTAAACACATTTTTCAAGTGCTCTACTGGAGAGTATCCAATAAACAGACGTAAGCCTTAAGGAGTTGATAATCAGAAGCTCATGAAAGTGGGGGGCGGGCTTCAGGGCAACTAACGAACGTCACGTCCAAGGAGCAGAACGGACACAGTCGGAGGACGGAGCCGAGAGCCCGACAAAGATAGTTCGGTTTAAAGAGTCTTTTCCATTAAATCTAAGTTCTGGCACAAGAGCGATAATAAAGATGATTTTTATAATAATAAAGATGTTAGCATTTCTGTATGCGCAGATGCAACGCTAAACGATCACACTGAAACAAACCCTCGGAGCTGCGCTGCTGTGATTGGCTGAATAGGACGGAGACATCTGATTGGCTACAGACATCGGTCTGTGCATTTGTGAATCGGAGCGCGTCAGGGGAGTGTCAAAAATCCACACACAAATGCAGCGGGGTTCACAGCGAAATATATCTGTCAGTGCATTTGCGTGTCGCTCTCTGTGCATTTGTGAATCTGTATTTTTGCATTTGTGGATTCTTCTCTGTGCATTTTTGAATTTTGACACTGTTCTAACTCCATAGTTAACACGTTTTTTCTTTACACAAAAAGAAACATTTTCAGGATCGTGTTTGTTCTATTTTACACAAATTTGCAGAAAATCGCTCAATGCTTACAGACAGCATTCACAGCACAGATGCTGATTCAGGAAATACTGCACTGGTATATTCACTCATTGGCTGCTGTTAATTAAAGATAGACCGATAATCGGCACAGATATTGGCATCAGCCTTATTTTTTGTCAATAATTGGCCAATGACAGATTATTTTAGCTCTTGTGCAGGCTGGTGTTTGCATAGAGACATAAATCAGTTCGATCCTGCTCAATCCACTGAGAACGCTGAGAAATAGCGTTAAGAAATAATCTATTTTGGTGCCAATAATCTAATTTTAAGTTTATTTATCCAAAGATTAAACTTTTTCAAGGTCACTTAGAAAGTCCTCACAGTCCCTTTAACAAACATTTGCTTAAAAGCATATTAACAAAGTTAAGTATTGGAGTTTAAAATATTCAAAATTTTGGTGCCACTATTTTTTTTTTGTTTGTTTGTTTTTTTAATTTGTCCCATACATGAGAGTTTACAATATTACAATATTTGATAAATTACACATATTTAAACATTGAAACTCTGCATGACTGGAAAGGAGCAGCTGGAAGAACAATGTTCTTATTTATTGCTACCCCTATTCTGATCACAAAACTTCAAAATGTTTCGCCACCATCACCTCCACCCCGACTCTTAGAGCCTTCAAAAAATGAACTCAAGTTTCAAGATTGTCAGGATGGGAACAAACAAACAAAAAGCAAAAGAACAAACAACAACCAAAAAATTGAATAAATAAACCAAATAAACATAAGTAAAGAACAATGCGTCAAATTAAATTTCAAGGTCATAACTTAAGAAATGTCTCTCTTTATATCTTTTTTTTAAATTGAAAAATATTTCTGCATCCCTTCAAGTCATCCTGCTGAGAATTCCATAATTTAACACCAACAACTGAAATACACATTTGTTTCAATGTTGTCCGAGCAAATTGATGCCTGAAATTAAATCTCCTTCTATGATTTTCATCATATGCAGCAAACTCAAAAAACTTCTGGATACCATCGGGTAGTAATTTATTTTTAGCTTTAAACACTTTTCACTTTTACTGTGAAAAAACATCGGCTACAAATATCGGTTATCGGCCTCCTTAACTAATAATTGGTATTGATATCGGCCCTAAAAAAAACATATTGGGTCTATCTCTACTGTTAATGTCTACAGATGTCGATGGTGTTTTTAAACATAGGGGCAGTCTGGTGGAGCTTCTCCATCAATATCAGGCTTGTAAACCAATGTACTGCTGATCTAACACCTGTAGGTGGCAGTATTGCTTTCTTCGCACGAGAGATCAGCAAAGATTATGAGAAGAGACGACAGAGAGACAATGATAGAAGTTGCTGGTTGGAAAAGTTCAGGCAGCTCACACCCCAGCAGAGTAAGTGTTGCGATTATGAGAAAAGACGACAGAGATCATGAAGAGGATGAAAGGATGGAGCTTCAGAAACGAGCACGAAAAAGTTATCAAAGCTTTTTTGGTTTTAGAAAAAACAGTCTGCATTCTACTGCCGTTTACTAAAGAATGAAAAAAGGAAGAAACAAATTTGTTTGTTTGTTTTGTTTGTGTGTTGGTCACATGTTGCAGATGATCTCACCTGGTTTTTGTTGTTTATGTGGAACTGGAGTTGATACTCAGGGCCCAGCATCGTGCTCTTCAACAGGCCGTCAGTTATGTGGTCGGGTAAGATCTGCTCACCGGCAATCAGGTGGTATTTAAAGGTCTCCAGATCCTAGACAGAGTCACAGACGAATAAAAAAACGCTGGTGATGAAGTCATGAAGTGTTTTACACGTTTCAACCATTGACTGTATATAGAATAAACAGCGTGCTTCCGCCTGTCACCGTTCTACGTTTTTGAAGCCAAAAAACCCCGTTTCTCTAGCCGCCATTGTGCAGCCAGAGTCTGCGCAGTAGAGAATTTCCGGTGGAGCCAAGTAAAAAAGAGAAATAAAAATATTCATTTCTTCTTCTTCAGAAGGTTTAGTCTCCTTTTGGCTCTTTCCTGAAGTTTCTTATATCCCCGATAAAAACTACTCACGAACGGCAGCTGTCAACTCTCGTAAAACGAAACTTATATCGTGGTTTTTAACGTCCAATAACTAATAAGAAACTAACTTCTCAGGAAAAAAATCACCTGAACACCATGCAGCCAGATGACATCATCATACTACCTTAGAGTAAAGATGAGAGAAACGTTTCTACGAGGTATCGTAATTTTTTAAAGTTTTCCCGGCTCACATCTGGAATACATGGGGAGGCGGGGCTTATGACCTATACTGCAGCCAGACACCAGGGGGCGGGGCTTATGACCTATACTGCAGCCAGACACCAGGGGGCGGGGCTTATGACCTATACTGCAGCCAGACACCAGGGGGCGGAGCATCTGCTGGAGGCTTCAGTTTGAGCCGAACGTCGTTACGTCCACTCATTATACAGTCTATGGTTTCAACCATATCAACTCGGGTCTGAATTTAGCCCTGGAGCTAAAATGATCCTTCAAAAACAGCCCTACCCTCTATCTGGGGGTAAAACAGGGTGTCCATAAAGTTTTTTTACAAGTTAAAAAAACATAGAAAAGGCAATTGATGAAATATCTTAATTTGTTTTTTCTCTGCACTTAGCAGTGCAAGTTGAAGTATTTAATCACGTTGCAGTTGTGTATTTCAGGTATCCAGTTAATGAAAGAAGTTCTGTGTAATGAACCCCTAAGAAAGGGCTCCTCCCAGGGGTGGATCTACTGGGGGGCATAGGGTGGCAGCTGCCCCCCTGAAACAAAGTCCTGCCACTCCAGATGCAAAGATTTAATAAAAAGAAAAGCTTTGAGTTGAAAAGTCAAAATTTTGAGATGAAATAGTCAATCATTTGAGATGGCAAAGTCAAAATTCTACAATTAAAAGTCCAATTTTTGAGCTAAAATGTCAAAATTATGAGATGAAAAAGTCAAAACTACGAGATGAAAGTCAATAAGTTGAGACATCAAAGTCAAAATTATGGAGCAAAAGTTGAAATTTTGCCTTTTTATAAAAAAAAAAAAAAGACTTTGGTTTTCATTTCATTTTTATTCAGTTTTTTTAGTTTATTAAAACAAAATCAGAAACATGGACTCAGTGAAACTACAGAACTACATATGGAAGAAAACTATCATTACGTCTGATTTGTAGATGCTCCAATAAACATATGGAGACAGGGACAGAGTTCGATAGAGGGAAAAGTGGAAGATCAAGAACATTTGGGGGAAAACATTGTGGGACAAACTTTTCAGCGTTCTCCTACAAAATCAGTTTCCAAAAAAACTCACTCTCTTAATGTTGACAAGGATTCAAAAACTTCTGCTGAGAATGTTTTTATCTTAGTTCATTCAAGAAAGTTTAAACACAGAGAAGAAACCCACCCCAAATGATTTGTCTAAGTTTTTCCCTTTTTCCCTCCAGAATATTTGTCGAACTAAAACATAAGACAAATTGTGTGCAACACTTAAAAAAGATGTTATCTAAGTTTTAAGATAGAGCAGAGTCCTGTAAAAGCGTGAACCTACCAGAGTGGAGGAGTTGGTCTTGCTGAGGTGCTGCTTGATGGCGTCGTCTGTCGGCAGCAGGACGGTGTAGGACAAGCCCAGGATTTTCGACAGATTATACATCTGTGAGGAAAAAACACTCTGTATTAAAAGACGGACGGCGACATCACTCCCTGACGGTGTTTGAGACCCTCGTTTATATACGGTCTGTGGCTGTGACACAATAACAACAACATGTTTACAGATCAGACCAACAGAGTGAACGCCGTCTCACCTGAGCGAACTGTCTGAAAAGACTGAAGTTAGACGAGGAGTTCAGGAAGCTCATCAGGGTCGGGGGATCAGGAGGAAGATCTGAGAGCGGTGGGTAAAGAATCTGACCACATTCACACAAACAAACAAAAACAGATTTGGTTCAATCAGAGTTCTGTGGTATTAACTGATTGACATTGTGTAAAATATGAATAAAAACAGAATACAATGATTTTGGTCGAATCCTGTTTAACCAAAATATACCACAAAGATGAGATATTTATTATTCAAACTGAAAAACTTCATTGTTTTTTCCGTAAAGCTTCTCTCATTTTGAATTTGATGCTGCACGTTCCTAAAAAGTTTGGACAGGTTCGTGTTTCCTCTGTGTTTCATCACTTTTCCTTTAACAACACTGGGTCAGTGTTGGTGAACTGAGGAAACTAATTGTTGAAGCTTTGGAGCTGGAATTCTTTCACATTCTTGTTGATGAACAACTTCAGTTGATCAACAGTTCGGGATCTCTGTTGTTGTATTTTGTTCTTCATAATGTTCCACACATTTTCAATGGGAGACAGGTCTGGACTGCAGGCAGGTCAGTCTAGTAGCTGCACTCTTCTACTACGGAGCCACGCTGTTGTAACAGGAGCAGAATGTGTCTTGGTTTCATTGTCTTGCTGAAATAATCAGGGACGTCCCTGAAAAAGACAAAGTGTCTTGGATGGCAGCAGATGTTGCTCCAAAACCTGTTTGTACCTTTCAGCATTAATGCTGCCTTCACAGATACTGGGACAGTTACCCATGATGCCATGGGCATTAATGGCCCTTTTCCACTGACCCGCCTTAGTCCCACTCTACTCGTCTCTACCCGGTTTGTGTTGCGTTTCCAATAGCGCGGTACTACACGGCAGACGCCAGTTTTTAGTACCTACTCTACCCTGGTTCTAAGCGAGTAAAGCTGATACTAAAAGGTGACGTCGACGGACTGCCGGTCACTCACTGGTCAGAGAATGTCCTCACGGAAGCTTAAGACTCTGTACAAATCGCTTACAAGAGGCAAAGGTATAAGTCAGCGACGGGTTTTTAATGACATTTAAACCTGACGGCACAGAACCAGACTGAATGAAGACAAAATACAGCCCTAAAATGCTCCTTCATGATTCCTAAATAAGTTAAAAGTCCTTTTTAAACCAAAAAGAAGTTAACAGCAAAGAGAGTACGGTTTAAAAAGTCTTTTTGATCAAATCAAAGTTCGTCGGCGCAGGAGCGATCTGTCTGCCACGAGAGTCTTTAAGCACCAATCAGTCCATTAATCCACAGGGAACCAAAAAGGAAAACCAGTTCAAAGAAGAATGATTGATCAACAAAAAATCTCTGGTATACCAGGCCCAAAAATCAAAAATTAAAGTGATCTCACTGGATCCAGGGAAGAGTTGATGTCGTTAAGCAGCTCCTTTGTTTTCCTCCGCGTGCAGCAGCACCAGGCTGTTGTTTACCTCCGTTGTCATGACGACCGACATTGAGCCGCTGTATCACTTTAATGAAATCTTTTGAAAGTGTTTTTTTCCTTTAAAGACCACGGTGGCACATATGTTAGTACAAGATTATGTTTGTGTCGCGTTATAGATGAACATGCACGCACTTCTGCGCAGCACTTTAGCGCAGCTGTGTTATAAGATCCACGCCCACCGTGAGTCTGTAGTCGGGCTAGAGGAAAAGAACCAAACCCAGTAGAGACGAGTAGAGTAGGGCTGGAATTGTGTAGTGGAAAGGCGCCATAACACACCCCCATACCATCACAGATGCTGCTTTTGAACTTTGCGCTGAGAACAATCCTGATTGTCCTTTTCCTCTTTGGCCCTGAGGACACCACGTCCATGATTTCCAAAAAGAGTTTAAATGTGGACTCGTCAGACCACAGCAGGCTTGTACATGTCATTCTCCATTGGTCCCCCCTGACCCCAAAAAACCTCGCCCAAAACCTTGTACAGCTCTTTTTAACTCTCACCGTGTCGATAATGTGGATGTAGCCGTTGATGGCGAGCAGGTTGTGGGAGATGATGGAAGCATTCCTGATGTATATCACCTGAATCAAAGCAATAAAAGTTAAATTAATTTTAATACCAGTCTGAAATAAAGCCTAGAGCAGAGGTGTCCAAACTTTTTCCCTAAAGGGCCGTATTGTAAACTGTGAAAATGACCAAGGGCCGGCGGCTCTTATGGACACAAACAGTGGAAGTTACAAATGAGCGCTCTATTGGAAAACTATTTATTTTTAGCGGTTTCTGAAAAAAACAAACAACAAAAAAGTGGTTGAGTCAAACATGCTTGTGCTGTTATTGCAAACCTTTGAGATAAAACCAAACCTGGGAGAAATATGCAACAATTTTATGTCAGGATCAGGATCTGGACTTTATCATGTTTGTTTAAACAACANTTTTTTTTTTTTTTTTTTTAAATTCTAAACAACTCATGAAACACATTTTGTATCATGCCAAATGCAATTAAATGTCAGCTGTAAAAGTTGTTGAGTTTTTGCAGATTGTACAGAGCTTTAGCTTTATAAAGTTGCCTATGCACAGTCCAAATCTTGGCGAAACGTTACCATATATATTACGATTTATTTCAAGCACTTGACAGAAACTGTAAATGTTAACAATAAGAACATAATTAATTTAAGTGACAAAACTAACACGTGGTAAGATGAGAGCTGGGGGCCGCTTGAAAATAGACAGCGGGCCACAATTGGCCCCCGGGCCGTAGTTTGGACACCCCTGGCCTAGAGAGAACTTCTTCCTTTTATTTAGAGTCTTTGTTCTCTAATTCAAAATCTACTCATGCTGGTGACCCTTCCTCACCCCGCTTTTGTTGCTGACCTCCCAGGAGATTTGGGGGACCAGGGTGGGAACTCTCTGACCCACCAGTCCCTCCAGATCCTCCACAGGGTAGAGCCCCCGCAGGAAGTGGGCCCTGAAGGAAAAAGAAATATCCCATCGAAGATTAAACTGGAACATCGGGAACTGACAGACACATTTACACCATCAGGCCCAAAGACGACCATTGTTTGGGACAAAAAGTGACCCCATTGCTTTCTGTTGCGTTTTCATGCCAGGACAGCTTGTGATAGACAACCATTGCCCCTTGCTTGACTGGCCAATAGCGCAGTGGTTTTGCAAAGCAGCTCTATTAGAGGCTTGTTTGTCGGCTAACTGGCCTGTCAGTCATTTTTACGGTGGCAAATCACCTCACCGTCCACATGAAGCCAGATGTTGCCATTTAGATCATTAATAAGACCTATTCATTGCATTCATATGCATTCGACGGCAACAGAAGAGATACCAACTGTGACTGGGAACTACAATTTCATGATTTTGGACTAACCTTTCCACAAAGACAGCAAAGTTGATTAAAAAGAGGACACTGAGCACTGATGAAGCTGGGTTTTTTTGCACAGAGTCTTTGGGCGAGAGCGTGAACAGCGAGTACAACTCTGCCTGGTTGTGTGATCACCTGAGACTAAAAACTCTTTAACTCCTACAAGATTTTACCTAGAAAGCTCAAATTTCACCCAGATGTAGATGACAAGGTGTAGAAGTGATGTGGTGGATGTTTTATGTCTGACATGAAGCATCTTGAAGTTATTGATTTTCAAAAATGATTGTAAAAAACAAAGAGGAAAAAAGTGTTTCAGCTGCATTTATCCTGATGTGGACTTCAGCCACATAAAAAAACATGACATTTTCTGAAACTAGAGACTTTAATCTTTCAAATGAGGTGTCACTGATGAATTTTGACCTTGTGGCTCTTAAGTTATAAGTTTCGTCCAAGCTACATCCATCACAGCTGGGGGTTATTGTATAGAGGGAATAAAAAAAAACCACAAAGCGTTGACTCACCTGAGGAGGTAGGGCAGACGGTGTCGGGTCGTCCAGAACTTCTGCTGACTTAAGGTCACGTTCCTCATGGCTTCTCTAGATGGAGCCAAAACGGTGACGTTTCCACTCAGATCCTGAGAGTTGTGAATGTATTCCTGACAACAAGCAAAAAGAATCAGGTTGATGTAAAGAAAGGACATGATTCACTTCACAAGTCAGTTTCATCATGAGTCACTTTAGTGCAGCTACTTTTGTTCTTTCTCACCTGAGCCAGGCTGACGAAGCTGTGCAGCACCCTGTTCATGCTCAGCTCCTGCAAACACACATAGATACAACATGAGAATAAGAAAATCTGAAGACGATTTAGACTTGTTTCTAGGTTGGTGTTATCACATTGACTCAACATACAGTTGTGCTCACAAGTTTACACCCTCCAGCAGAATTTCTGACACTTTGGCCTTTCCTCACAAGACACAAAAACTTTTCTGTCACTCATGGTTAGTGGTTTGGTGAAGACATTTACTAAAAAAAATGAGTTTACTCTTTTTAAATAATAATGACAACAGAAACTTCCAAAATGACCCTGATCAAAGTTTCCATCCCCCAGTTCTTAACAGCGTGTATTTCCCCCTTTAACATCAATGACAGCTTGAAGTCTTTTGTGCTCGTTGTGGATGAGGGTCTTTATTTTCTCAGATGGTAAAACTGACCATTCTTCTTGGCAAAAAGCCTCCAGTTCCTGTAAATTCTTGCTCTGTCTTGCATGAACTGCAGGTTTGAGATCTCCCCAGAGTGGCTCAATGATATTGAGGTCAGGAGACTGAGATGGCCACTCCAGAACCTCCACTTTATTCTGCTGTAGCCAATAGCAGGTCCACTTGGCCTTGCGTTTTTATTATTGGAAAAGTACATTTTTGAGCACTATGTAACTCTGACTGATTATACAGTCTTAAATATTGATATATGTGTTTAATTAAGGGTGTAATTATTGACGTTTTTTTAAAGTTACATTTTGGATGGTTGTCACATTCTGGGCTCTAATAGGCCTGAATGAAACCTGAGTTATTGAGGGTTTTAAAGGGATGCTACTGTGTTTACTCTTTCTAGATACCTTCATTTTATTCTGCTGTAGCCAATGGCAGGTCCACTTGTTCTTGTGTTTTGGATCATTGTCATGTGTGAACGTCCAAGTACGTCTCATGTGCAGCTTCTGGGCTGATGAGTGTAATTTTTCCTCCAGTATTTTCTGATAACATGCTGCATTCATCCTTCATTCATCAGTTTGGACCAAGTTTCCTGAGCCTTTGTAGCTCACACATCCCCAAAACATCAGTGATCCACCTCCGTGTTTCACAGTAGGAATGGTGGACCTTTCATCATAGGCCTTGTTGACTCCTCTCCAAATGTAGGTGATGCATTATAATGATTATTAACACATTGATTAGATGCCTAATAATGCATTAACTAACATTCATTAAAGGACCTTTATTTTAAAGTGTTACCCATACAGTGAATCCAGCAGATATGAAATACCCTCTTGTGTTACTCACATCCACCAGTGTTCCATAGCAGATAACTCCGTCCCCGATGAAGCCGTCAGCACAGGTACAGGTGCGTGTTGCATTCTGCGTCTTCTCACATTTGGCCTGATTACAGCAGAGAGGGATCAAAGAATAAATCTAACCTGCTGAGAGACTATCTGATCTGAAAGGGACTCTCTATCTATGGATCCATGTTTTACTGAGAAATAATAGGCAAGAATAAAGTCTAATCTCATTTTAAGTCATGGATTATGAACAGGCAACTGTACAAAAGTGGGACGATTTTTCAAGCCCACTCAAAGTTCTTCAATGAATCACTCAATAGTGGCATACTTACAGAGATAATATCCATATCTGACAGGATTTAAATAAAAAGATCAATGAATGAAAAAAAAGATGTATATTTTTTTTTGTTTGTGTATCTGTGAGTGTTCACCAATATGTGGCAGCCTCCGTTCCCTTGGGAGCAGGGGTTGATGAGGTCACACACGGCACCGTCTCCCATGTAACCTTTTTTGCACACACACTCATTCTGCAGGCAGAAAGACAAAGGATGTTTCAAGTTCAGGTGGAGAGTTACTTTATAAAATTATGACTGTAGAGAAAGAAGAAAACAGAGAGGTGAAGTCTTGGTGATGAAGTCTTTACATTCAACATGGCTTATTTCAGCACCACAATGAAGACATAGTTGAATAGTTGAACCTTAGTTGAGTATTTCTGATCATCAATATGTTTTGTGTTGCATTAAAAAATGTCCCATCAGGTTATTTTGACTCAGTTCTGTGACACAGTGTATTTACTCGTCTCATTTTAAAGAACTGGAGACACACGGCTAAAATAACTTCGCCAGCTTTGGCTGAAGCGATGATAAAAGATAAAAACTCAGACGATGTGAAATAATAACTGACCTGTCCAGGACCGATGTGGGTGCATTTGGCATTTGGACTGCAGCCTCCCCGACTCTCCAGCTCACAGTTATTGATCTCCACACACACCTTTCCATCACCTGTCCAACCCTCCGCACACACACACGACGCGTTGCCCGGACCCGCAAGCACACACTCTGCCTGTGGAGAGAGAGCGAGAGAGAGGACGAGCAGACAGCTGTGAGACAGTCTGACACTTAACACACAAAGAGGAGTGTGTCGGTGGTTAAATAACACACCTATGAACTCACACACACACACACACACACACACACAGAAACAGAAAGTCTTACGTTTGTGTCGCAGCCTCCTCGGTTGTTCAGGCAGGGGTTTATGGGTGAACAGGAGCGACCGTCGCCCTCGTATCCGTCCTTACACAAACACCTGGTGACACAAACGCACAGATTTGACGATAAACACGTCTTTCTTCAGGAATCTTTCTTATAGTTTGGGGATAAAAACAAACATTGATTTTGATACAGAAGTTTTTTTGTAGAGATTTTCTCGTCTCTTTCACTTTGCTGATTGTTCACAGAGGTACACCACACTGCAAAAACTGAAATCTAAGCAAGTCATTCTGTCTTATTTGTAGTAAAAAATGTCTTATTGTTCTTAATTTGAGCCACATTCACCAGACCAGGTCATAAAAATGTCTAATTTCAAGTGTTTTTAAGACAAAAATGAGGTGTAAATTGCTTGTAACAAGTCCAAAAAATCTAATGGGATAAGACGAATTCGCCAGGAAAGTTTCTTGAAATTAGAAAGATGTCTTAAAACAAGAATCTTTTATCTCATCCCATAGGCAGATTTTTTTGACTTGTTACAAGCAATTGATGCCTCATTTTTGTCTTTAAAAAACTTGAAATGAGACATTTTTATGACCTTGTCGAGTAAATGTGGCTCAAATCAAGAATAGTGAGACAAATTTGACTAAAAATGAGACAGAATGACTTGCTTAGATTTCAGTTTTTGCAGTGCAGGAGTTGAAGTAGTCGTGGTCGTTTCTTACTTTGTGTTGAGTCCTGACATCGTACAGTACGCGTGGATGTGACAGTGCTCGTGCAGTTCGCCAGAGTTGCACGGCGTTGCCTTCATGTCGCAGTTAGCTCCAGAGAATCCTTCCTCACAGGATCCTCTCCGACATGCTCCATGGCTGCCAGGACGGTTATCACACACACCGTGGACACAGAGACACTCTGAGGAAACACACACACACACACACACTTAGGCAATTACACAACAATAAAACTCATCAGAGCGCACTCTTACACTCGTTCTTTCCGACCTGAGCTCAAACAAAATCACAACAGTTATCGCGGGTTCACAAGATATAATTCGGCATCATGAATCCAAGCAACATCAAAGATCAATGGTTTTCTGAAGTGTTCCTGAGCCCACGTGCTAATATCCTTTACACAATGATGTGGGTTTTTAATGCAGCGCCTGAGGGGTCAAAGGTCACGACCATTCAATGTTGGTTTTGGGCCTTGCTGCTTACGTGCAGAGATTTCTCCAGATTCTCTGAATCTTTTGATGATATTATGGTCTGTAGATGATGAAATCCATCAATTCCTGCAGTTGGACAAAGTTGAGAAACATTGTTCTTAAACTGTTGGACTATTTGCTCACGCAGTTGTTGACAAAGTGGTGAACCTGGCTCCATCTTTGCTTGTGAAGGACTGAGCCTTTTGGGGATGATGCTCCTTTTATACCCAATCATGACACTCACCTGTTTAAATCAACCTGTTCACCTGTGGAATGATCCAAACAGCTGTTTTTTTCAGCTTCAGCAACTTTAACAGACTTTCTTAGGAGCTTTGCTTTGTCGTGAGTATGGTGACTTAACTTTCTCATGAGTACAGTTGCCTCCTCAAGAGCGAGGTCACTCTCTTATATGACTCATAACTTTCTCATGAGCAAGGTATCTCTCTCTGGTGCAAATTAAGCTTGTCACAAGAAAGCTCACTCTCTCATGAAAACATTTGGAAACTTTTCCCAAACCACAGTAACTTTCCTGTGAGGATGGGTTGATATTATGTGCACATTTTTCTGCACTTTAAAAAATTTTTTTTTCATGTCACTTTAGGAGCACAACAGAAATCAAGAAGAAAGTTGCTCTCTTGCAGAATAAGTGAGACAGACTGGGGCGTTTGAAACCAGTGTTCGTGCTCCTACAAAATAATGGTGACACCAAATTAACCCTGTGGTCACTACAGTGGACACCTATTTAAAAGTTATTTACTCCTAAATTCAATAGTTCATGTGGTGGAAATTCATATTAGCCTGTGTCAGGATTTTTTTATTCTTCTTAGCGCCTGAAAAAATGTTTTCAGTTCTTTTTCCATATATATAAATATTTTTTAAAAAGTTATAGACAAACATTTGAGGGTAAAACACAATAATAACTATAAATTATTCAGTGTTAAAATGGATGAAAGAGAGTTAAAATGTTTTGCAAAGCATTACAAAAAGATTATTCATCAAATTACAAAGAAAAGAGAAGACGTCAAACTAAAAAAATAAGTCATATTTACATAGAGTTCACACTGTTTTAAGTTGAATGCTCAGTTACAAATATTTAAAAAATAATGGAAAACTTTTTTTCATGCTTTAAGACAAATAAAAACAGTCAAGGGAAAAATCCTGACACTGACTTTCATAATTCATGCATCAGAGAGTTAAACAGACTCTGGTGAAAGTGCACATGTGGCTTTGTTTGTTTTGATTTTAAACTTCTGTGTTTCACTAAACATGCACATGTTATTGATAAAAACATCTGTTTACTTTCTCCTTGGTTTGCCTGCAGTCCAAACCAGTAAAATCGATGCATGTCTTTGGTTTAGATATTATAAAAAAGGATCATTTGAGGTTGGATTGGGAGTAAATGACAGAGTGATGCACGGTTTGTGTTGTTAAAATCTGTGAGGCCCAGTTCAAGCGTTCACAGGTGTTAACTCGTTCTTCAGGTGTCAGTCAGGAGGAGCTGTTACCTTCGTCACACTTCTCTCCGTGCTTGGAGCGATCCGAGCAGATGTGACAGGCGACACCCTCGAATCCCGGCTGACAGCTGCACGAGCCGTTGCCTTGGATGCCGTCAAAGCACTGCAGGGGGTCAAAGGAAGAAAAATATCAGAGAGAAGAGAGACATAAAAAACTCAGAGACTCAAGTGTTTGTATGCTGCTCACCGTTCCTTTGTCGTAGCAGGGGTGCTGGAATCCTCCGATACAGGGTTTACAGTCCGGACCGTAGAAACCTTTACAGCACTCTGCTATCTGTTACACACAAACACACACACACACACACGGATTAAAGCATTTAACAGATGAACACATAAAAGAGTCTTCCACTATGAAGTCTGCACGTAAAACCCGTCATCTCTTTGTCAGTAAAGTCCGTCCTTCAGCTTCATCATCCACCTCAGACGAACTCACAGTCGATGCACCTTTTTTATCACCTTTTTATTTGAAGGTGTGACAAACGGCTTGGAGCTGATGCACAAGGCTCAAAATAGATCTGCTCACACTTCTAGTACGATCCAAGTCTCACCTCTTTGGTGGCGTTGCAGTATTTGGCACATCCTTTCCCGAGCGTTGGCCTGAGAGGAGACACCGTGTAATAACAGTCGGTCTGATGGCTGTCCTGCAGACAAACACACAAGTGTGAGGAGTTTTTGCTTCATTCTTCTGTCACAAATAGTCACAAAAACAAAAGATTTCCTGATCCTGCCTCCTTTTTATTCAGAAGCAGTGGTGTGCACAGAGTGGGGGGGCAATCGTTGGCTCCATTGTGACCTAATTGTTGAAAACACACATTAAAGTTCCCTCTTTGGAATCAAATTTTTGGCTAAAGTGCCTTTTTGGAAGCTCAAACAAATGTTGAAGTGCCCCTCTGGTTGGTGAAACCACACTAATCTGTCCCTTTGGCTGATTAAAACATGATAAACTGCCCATTTGGGGACCAAAACGTTCTAAAGTTAACTCTTGGAAGCCCAAATATGCAAAAGTCAGGGGTCAAATGCTTGCAAAAAAGCCCTCATTGGTGCCAAACTTGCTTTAAATGGCCTTCTTGGGAGCCAAAATGTGCTAACTGTCCTCCTGGTTGGTGAACCACACTATTCTGTCCCTTTGGTTAAAACATGATAAACTACCCTCCTTGGAATCACACTTTGGTTAAAGTGCCTTTTTAGAAGCTCAAACAAATGTTGAAGTGCCCCTCTGGTTGGTGAAACCTCACTGATTTGTCCCTTTGGCTGGTAAAACATGATAAACTGCCCACTTAGACACCAAAACATGTGCTAAAGTTAACTTATAGAAGCCCAAATACTCAAAATTCAGGAGTCAAATGCTTGCAAAGAAGCTCTCATTGGTGCCAAACTTGCTCTAAATGGCCTTCTTGGGAGCCAAAACATGGTAAGTGTCCTGCTGGTTGGTGAATCACAGTATTCTGCCCCTTTGACAGGTTTAAACATAATAAAGTTCCCTTCTTGGAACCATACTTTGGCTAAAGTGTCTTTTTGGGAGCTTAAACAAATGTTGAAGTGCCCCTCTGGTTGGTGAAACCCCACTGATCTGTCCCTTTGGCTGATTAAAACATGATAAACTGCCCACTTAGAAACCAAAACATGTGCTAAAGTTAACTCTTAGAAGCCTAAATATGCAAAAGTCATTACTGCTCACGCACAGAGCTGAGCGTGACGTCAGCGTTTACACTGAAAACACCGTCTTTGCGTTTACACTGTAACACTGGAAACGCAACAATGCTTTTGCGTTTCACCCTCAAACCGTTGTCGTGTAAAAAGGGCCTAAGACAACATCCTTCAGAAAAAAGTCTTTTCATTCCTTCTCTGCTAACCCTGTATAAAAAAAAACAAAGCATCAGTGTTAAACCAACATCCACATGATCTTTACCATTTCAGTGGTTCCTTCAGGACACTCGGTCTCGTAGAGGTAACTGCAGTGAACACACGGACCCTGAAAACACAAAAGTCACAAACAGTGAGAGAGAAAAAGTGAACACAAGTTACTTCACTGGTTGGATTTACCCTTTTTCTTCTTTAAAGTCTTAAAGGGAACCCCGACTGTAAGGACTAACAGGCATGAATCTGCTTCAATGTTTGTCTCAAACTAGAAATTGTTGTTAAAAGACATAATGAATTGGTTTTTCTTTAAGAAAAAGAAAACACAGTTTCTATCCTTTGGGCGCAGCCATTGTTTTACTGCCGCAATGCATTCTGGGTTGATGACGTAGATTGGTTGCTTGGTGCCGAGCATCTGGATTTGGCCGTTTCCTCACTACTAGTCGCCGTAAGTCACGAGGTTTGAGGAGGGAAAAAAACATAATAATGCCACATGTGGCTGCTTTTGGATGCACTTTTCAGTCCAAAGGAAACAAGGAGACTGATGTTAGTCTGCACAGCTTCCCAAAAGACAAGAAAAGAAGGAAGTTGTGGGAAATCGCTTGTGGGCATAAACAACTTCCCATGGAGCCGCGGCTATGTTCTGGCCACTTCTGCCCAGAAGCATTTGCTGCATTTAGCCGGCCCATGCTGATGAAAGAGCTGACAGGTGTGGGTCATTATAAACGGAGACTAAAGCCAAATGCTGTGCCGACTATTTTCCAACACAAACCCACAAAACTTCCTCTGGAAACCACTGAAGTCCGCTCCAGGACTTATATGATCCTGTATGAGATCCAGCCCGGTGCAACCATATGACGTCACTACCCAGACGTTATTGTGGCGTAAACAACAATGGCGGCCTACAGGTGAAAATATTTTTTCAAATTTTATACAAACTAAGATATTTAGAGAGATTTTATTATCGTTCTTATGTAGCTGGTAAAAACACTGATCATTTAGGAAAATGACGTTCTGGTAGCCAGGGTTCCTTTTAAAGTTTTCATTAAAAGAGCTGTGAGGACTTATTTACTTGGGTAAAAGAGCCAAGAAGTGATTCGACTTTCAAAAGAAAGTATCTATTTTTCAGATTCTGACGGTGAAGGTAAAGTCTGTTCTCACCACAGTGATCCTGTTCTCGGTGACGTCACAGCGGTGCGGCAGGATGGGGAGGATGGAGGGCGGGAACAGAAGGCCGTCGATCATATGAATGATCCCGTTCGACGCTATGATGTTGGCGCTCTTCAAATGGACGCCTTTCTCCCCCAACAGGATCTCACCCTGAGGAAAAAGGAGACTCAGTGTTCATGTGTAACAGCCAGGACACGAGTTCACCAATGAGAGGAGGGAAAGAGCCAATCAGGAACACTTACGGTGTCGGACACGGTGATGCTAACAACCTGATTGGCCATCGTGTGGATCTGAGGAAGAGCAGCCAGCCCGTCGACCGTCAGCTGATGAGATAAAACAGGAGTTAGCTTTAAACAGAGCTCTGTTTATTATGTTTTTGTTAAAAGGAAAGGTCATGGGGTCAAAACATCTAAACTAGTGGTTCCAAAACTTTTTGAGTCACGACCCTCAATTTAACAAACAATTGTGTTTGAAACCCCGAAAAACAAAAGAAGCGGTGCAGGTATACTGAAAAAAACTAAATAAAAAATGTACCTTCTACTCCCTTGATTAGTTGTCGATAAAACTCTGGCTTTAATTTCACATTAATGTCAACAGAGATACTTCATCAGATACTTTTTCATGACATTCTGTCTAAATTAACCCTGTGGACACCTATTTAAAAGTTATTTACTCCTAAATGGAGCCTGAGGTTGAGAATTTCTGCTTTAAACAGCAGAGTGACTGATGAGTATACGGAGTGGAAGTGTCTTACCACAGCCTGGCTGAAAATGTGGTGTCTGAGCAGCTCCTGAAGTTTATGTCTGGCCTTGAAAGAGAAAAGAAATTTTACTCCAATCTCAGGATTTACATGAACTCTTTTCTTCCTGATTCGTTTGAACACTGACCTCGTGCATCATGTACAAGATGCTGCCGTCTCTGGCTCGGTCCACGGCCTCGTTAGTGGGGACAAACACGGTCAGGGGCCCCGGACCCAGCAGATGCAGAGGGGACCCAGAGTTCTGCAGACACACGAGCACATAAACACACAAATACACAAACACACAAACACACAAACACATAAACACACAAGCACATAAACACACAAATACACAAGCACATAAACACACAAACACACAAGCACATAAACACACAAACACATTAACACATAAACACATAAACACATAAACACACAAGCACACAAGCACACAAACACACAAACCAACAAACACATAAACACACAAACACATAAACACACAAACACGTAAACACACAAAAACATAAACACATAAACACACAAACACATAAACACACAAACACACAAACACATAAACACACAAACACATAAACACACAAACAAACAAACATAAACACACAAGCACATAAACACACAAACACACAAACATAAACACACAAACACACAAACACATAAACACACATACACAAACACACAAACGTTCAAACACAAGCACACAAACACACAAACACACAAACACATAAACACATCTGGGTTTCAGATTTGTGTCAAGATCCAGTGACGGATTAAAACTTAAAGAATCTTCATCAATTTATTATGAGGAGTTGACACATTTCAGAAATCGACAAAAAAATAGTAACACTTTACTTAATAGGTCCACAAAATTTCTCAAAATTAGGACATAATCACACAAACTTTTTAAGTTTCATGTTTTAAAATTATTCCTAAATTCATGAAAAGTGGGTGTTAAACAATGTAACTTCTTTAAAATAATGTCTGAATCAAACTGTAGGCAAATCACAATTGGTAAGCAACTGTTTCATTCAATTTCTTTGAAATTTCTTCAAAATTTCAAGTTTGTAGGCAAAAATTTGTGAATAATTTATAGCTTTTTGTGGAGCTAACTAAATATTACTCAAACTGTATTCAATAAATCAGGAACTATTTATCACTTGTTTTTCTGAAAATAAAATATAGTTATACAGTGATGTAAAGATTAAAAGATTCAAATAGTTTATCGTCATGTGCACAGTACGGAAACGTGTTTATCTGTACAATGAAATTCTTTCTTTGCTGTCCACCAAACGTGTCAATAATATAATAAATATTTTTCTTAAAAGCCAAGAGGAACAAAATAGAGGTATTAATGATAACAATATATACAAATCTATAGTGAAGATTTTGTGGTGGGTTATGATTTGATTTGAAATTAATTATTAGCCAATTGTCCCCTGATGGCTTTGAAATTCAGAGGAAAGTTCAAATAAACTGAATAAAACTGTTATTTACCAATTGTGACCTACTGAAAATTAAATCTGGGCATTGTTTTAAAGGCATAAGATGATTATTTTCACCTAATTACGATGATATTAGGGGAAAAGTTCAAATAAATAAAAGAAAGTTTGTGTAATTATTACCTAATTTGGATGAAAAAGTTGTTAACAAAACAACTTGTGTAAATTGTCCTTTAAGTTGCTGGGAGTATTTTTTGAGGAAAAAGATTTGAATGTTTTAAACATCAGGCTTTGGTATGCTTTTTTAATCGTTTATTGAAATACAGATAAACTCCTGATCAAAACCTTAAGACCAGTAGAAACATTGCATGATGTTATAACTTGATGTTATAAATCAAAAAGTTCTTACATCAACGAGGGACAGGAAGCGGTTGAATTTTTTATCCATCCTCAGAATTTCTCCGATGGTTTTATCAGCGTACTGGATGAAATAAGAAGAATCAAATCGCTGATAATCCCTGAAACAGACTGATTGATGATTTTTAGAGTCATTTTTGGTGTAATGATTCGTTGTCTCACCTGTTCATCCCGCGCAGGTGTTAGAAGAAAAGTGTCTGTGATTGGCCGGTCGATGATGTGGATGATGCCGTTGGCTGCTGGCAGATCTTCCTGGATGATGGTGTACTGTTTACTGGGATCTTCCATCAGGATGAACTTCTGCATTAAACACAGAGAAATGACACATTTGTTAAAGGTCATTGTACTTGTAAGACGTCAGAAGCTTTGTGAGTTTTAACATCGATCATCTGAAGCTCGACATCAGCGAAACCAAGGAGCTGGTGGTAAATTACAGGAAGAAGCTCCATGCTGTATTTCTGTATTTACAGAGCTGGATTAAAGTTAGAGTTAAAACCCACCCATGCCTGCCTGGACAATCCGTTACTGTGTCCAAGTGTGCAACACAAAGGTGAGCTCATTACAAAATTAATACTTGATATCAGTCTGAAATCAGCAAAAATATATATGTTGTATTAAACCAGCCTGCATCTTAATTTTCTGATATAAGCACTACAATATAAACAGCTTGGCCAAAAAAAAAAAAAGTTGCCACCAAAATAAGAAAAGGTCACACACATTAACATTTTATTAGCCTCTTTTAGCTTTGGTTACAGCACGCATTTGCTTTGGCACTGTTTTAATAAGCTTCTGCAATGTCACAAGATTTATTTCCATCACTTCACCTGCCTCTCTTCTTACCCTGATGCACCCATCACTCTGAAACAGGGTAAATCTGGACGAATCAGGCCACATGACTTTCTTCCATTGCTCCAGAGTCCAATCTTTATGCTCTCTAATAAACTTTTTAGTTTTGATATGAGCCACATTCAACTGAAAAGTCTGAACACATGTCTTATTTTAAGTTATCAAAAGACAAAAAGGAGGTCTGAATTGCTTGCAATTGGTAAAAAAATCTGCAAATGGTATATGAAAAATATTCTAGTCAGGTTTCCTGAATGAGGTTTTAATGGGTTAAACTTTTCTTTCCTTGTTACAAGCAATTCAGACCTAATTTTTGTCTTGAAATAACTTGAAACAAGACATTAGTCTGGTAAATGTGGCTCATATCAAGACTTAAAAGACTTTTTTTTTTTACAAAAAATAAGTCATAAACACTTGCTTAGTTTTCAGGTTTTTTTTTTTTTGCATGTATTTGTTTTTATTTACCTAACCAGCAAAACCCATAGAGACTAAAAATGTCAGGCACTGAATTGATATAATAAGAGGCAGAGTTGTTTTAGGACCTAGTGATCTCATGAAACAGGTTACATTAGAGCAGTTTAACTCCATAGTTCAGATCAAACGGCTGCCAGTACACACCCAGGCCAATAAAACCGACTTATCAGTCAGAAAATATGTCCTGTCAAAGCTCCACCTCCTGTCTGACTCAAAGCTGATAAACAGGAAAAGACAGATTATTGTTCTTCATTCGTTCACGAGAGACGGCAGAGTGAGAGACTCAGAGAAAGACTGACAGAAAAAAAACACTGAAACCACAACCAGGTGAAGGACGTGACACTGGATTGATCAAGAAACCAAACACTTCGACCTGCAGCTGAGCGAGAAATTACTGAAGGAGCAACAACGAAAAGTGAAAGTAACTTTCAGAGAGCTGTGACTGAGTGACTCTTCGTCTGTTTCCTGTTTTCACTCGGTGACAGAATCATGTCTTCCAGATCCATGGATGATCTTCTCTGTCCGATCTGCCAGGAGTTTTTCAAAGATCCTGTGGTTCTTTCCTGCAGCCACAGCTTCTGTAAAAACTGTCTTGAGAAATGGTGGTGGACAAAGCAGTCCCGGGAGTGTCCGTGCTGTAAGAGGAAATCCTCTAAAGGTGATCCGCCTCGCAACCTGGCCTTAAGAAACCTGTGTGAGGCCTTTTCACAGCAGATGGATCAGAGACCTTCAGAGGACGCTCTCTGCAGTCTGCACAGTGAGAGGCTCAAACTCTTCTGTCTGGACCATCAGGAGCCGGTGTGCGTCGTCTGTCGAGACTCAAAGCTGCACAACAACCACAGATTCAGACCCATCGATGAAGCTGCTCTGGAGCAAAAAGAGGAGCTGCAGAAAGTCCTGAAGCCTCTGCAGGAGAGAATGAAGCTCGTTCAGCAGGCGAAAGGAAACTGGGATCAAACAGCAAAACACCTCAAAGCCCAGGCCTCAAAGACAGAGAGCAGAATTAAAGGACAGTTCAAGAAGCTTTACAGCTTTCTGAAAGAGGAAGAAGAGGCCAGAGTCTCTGCTCTGAGGGACGAGGAGGAGAGGAAGAGTCGAGAGGTGAGGGAGAAGATCGAGGGTCTGGACAGAGAGATAGCAGCTCTGTCAGAAACAATCAGAGCCACAGAAAAGGAGCTGAGAGCTAAAGATGTCTCATTCCTCCAGAACTACAAGGCTGCAGTGAAGAGAGCCCAACAGCGCCCCCTTCAGGAGGATCCAGAGCTGGTTTCAGGAGCTCTGATAGATGAAGCCAAACACCTGGGAAACCTGAGCTTCAACATCTGGAACAAGATGAAAAGAGTCGTCTCGTATCATCCTGTGATTCTGGATCCAAACACAGCGGATCCAGAACTCATCCTGTCCGATGATTTAACGAGCGTGAGATCAGGAGAGCGGCTTCATCTTCCGATAAATGCGGAGAGGACGAAGTTTTCCTGCTCCGTCCTCGGCGCTGAGGGCTTCAACTCGGGTGCTCACAGCTGGGAGGTGGCGGTTGGAGCCAACAAGGACTGGGAGCTCGGCGTTTTGGGGGAGTACACCCAGAAAGACGGACGTGTTCAATCCGGATTGTGGAGAATCATGTTCTCAAACAGCAAATTCACCGCGTTCTCTTCATCCGGTTCAGAGAAAAACCTGCCCATGAAGATCCAGCTTCAGAGAATCAGAGTGGAACTGGACTTTGACGGCGGGAAACTGTCGTTCTTTGACGTAGACACCGACGCGCTCGTACACACCTTCACACACACCTTCAGTGACACGCTGTTTCCTTATATTTACACCGAGAATCACCTTCCTGTCAAGATTTTACCAGTAAAAATCTCTGTGAAGGTCGAGAACAACGGTAAGAAATCATCTCGAAAGAGTTCGCCAAGCTAAGAAAACCAGTCTCTAAATTTTATCTGCCATCTTTTACCAGTAAATATCGTTGGTTCGATTAGAAAACAAGATTTGCTGAAGTGGGAAATTTAGACCAAATGAGCGATTTATTGTAGTATGTCATAGATATGAAGACGTATTAGCGTCTACTTGGGCTGTAACGGTATAAAAATGTTTGTTTTAGTAAGATTCTCCATTTTGAGGTTTGTTTGGTACATTTTTGGTGATGGGATTGGGCTGTTAATGATGATGCTGTTGATAGTTTGAACTTTTTTTTGTATATGACTTGTGCTTTTAAGTGATTGTGGTTATGAAGAATAAGTGGTGTCCATTGAACCTCAGGAACTTGAGAATAAATTTGGTTCTGGGTTAAATTTACCTCTTGTCCAACATAAAATGACCCCCAGCTGTGAGAGACTTGATTTAATACCTCACAAACATTGGTCTTTAATGAGCCTGACCTTCTTTTACCATTAACTAATCAGGTGTGAGTAAGTTTTAGTATTATTCTCCTGGCTGGCTCGCCAATTATAGCTCCATTTGACCAAAGGAACTTTCCCCCAAAACTACCAGCCTCTTTCCATCCACAATAACTTGACCCCCAGCTGTGATAGACTTGGTTTAATACCTCACAAACATTTGTCTTCTTTGAGTTCTTTCCCTACGATAAGATGTTGAAATCAACTATTATACTACCCAGTATTTAGAGCCTCCTGGGAGAGGAAAAAACCTGCAGGAGAAAATACATCTCACCACTATGTTTGTATATGTTTGGATTGTTTTGAGACTTAAAAAATATTGTCTGTTAATCAGAAACAGAATGGAAAAAGTTTAAAAAATCAAGGTTAGGTTTTACTTCCTGACCCTTTTTTATTGTTTGTATCATTGAACTTAATTTCCTATTTCTTCTTTTGCTTACTTTCATCAACTTGTGGTTTCGCACAAAAAAAGGAAGAGTAGAAAACTTTTTACTGTGAAATGTTTTGTAAACTTTGATGTCCTATGAAAGAAAACAGAAAAAGTGACACTGAAATGTTGATAAAACTTTTTGAAGCTGGGTGTTAGGATTGCTTTTTAATGCTGTGAATGATTATTGAAGTAAACAGGAAGTTTCATTAGCAACAGGAGGAAGACTTGTGATCATTCACATGTGTGGTTCAATGTCTGAAATATGAAAAAATCATTGAGAAATAACATTTTTTGTGCAATTTATTGAATAATTTTGTACATTTGAAAATTCATTTGTATTTTTCTAATTGTGGGATCAATAAATTTTGGTTAAAGAACAACTTTTATTGTGTTACTCATCGATAAGTTTAAAGATAATTTGAAGTTTTCATTCCTTTAAAGCAGTGTTTCTCAAATCGTGGTCCGTCGCCCTCTCAAAGTCATGGTGGTCTGTCAGCGCCTCCTATTGGTCCACCATGACTTTGAGTAAATTCTATGGAATTTTTTATTGAACATTAAAACGAAAACATAAAAAAGAGTTTGCTAGGACTCACAAAACTTTCATTGAACTCCACCCTTCCAGAAAAAACACAGTCAAATTCTGTTATTCCATCAACAAACCTCTTTTATCATCACGTATCGATGGCTCAAAACGGGGACAGTAAAAAAGAAAATCAAACGAGGAATGAGGAGTAGTGCCAGTTCTAGTGTCGGTATGAATCAGTCGATCCCTAATTGTCAGTTACTGATTGGGTTTTAGTGAGAAAACTTCAAAACAGATGATTTTCTGTCATTGACATCCCGTTTGAATCACTGTCACCAAAGTTATCTCTGGCTGATGGAAAGACGGTTTTACCTTGTTGCCTTTGCTTCTAAACCGAGCTCCTCCGTAAAGGTTGAAGTCTTGTCCCTCCAGGTCTTTGTAGAGATGTTGACCCAGGATCAGATGGTTTGTACACACCTGCTTCTTGTTCACCCCCTGCAGACAAAGTTCACAGAAAGTCGGTTAAAACACCTGGGAATAAATTTATAACCATTTTTTATCACACTAGCTGTTCAATACAGGGATGCAGAGGTGATTTTATTACAACCACAGCTAAAAAGACGGTTGGTGGTGTCGTGCTCAAGACCACACTGTCCAAGACCAAGACTTTTAAGAGTCAAGACCGAGACGAGCAGAGATGAGCGATGGGTGTAGATGAGATTTTGTTGATACCAATACAATTATTGATTCTGCTTCACAGTCTGATTCTTTACTGATCCTCTCAGTGATTCCTCCTGTGAATTTTCCTGTGGCTTAACACCTTTTTTTTTTTTTTTAAAGATATTTTTTTGGGCTTTTCTGCCTTTAATCAGATAGGGGAGGACAGTGGATAGAGCAGGAAATGGGGTGAGAGAGTGGGGAGTGACATGCGGGAAACAGGCCACAGGCGGGAATCGAACCCGGGCCACCCGCTCGAGGGCAAGCCTCATGGTGCGCGGCCATATCCACTAGGCCATCTGCGCCCCGGCTTAACACCTTTTGTCAACAATTCATTGAGTTTTAGATAAATGATTATGAAAGTCACAGGATCCTAGATCTCTGAACAAATATCAGTAGGACAAACTCAACGGTTCTTGTTTAAGCTTCAGGAGTTTTAGGAGAATCTTATTTGCTTTCTCTGGAAGGATCTTTGGTCTTTCAGGGCTGATAGTATCTCCAGCCGTGGAAAAGAATTGATAAGAGAATTTTTGAGCAAAAAAAATGCCAGAGAATAAGAATCAGAACCAGAATTACTTTATTGATCCCCTAGGGGAAATTGCTTTTTTGTTTACAGCTACTCCCATTCAGAAAATTAAAAAAATATAGGAAAGTAAAAATATAAGCATAGGTGTCTCATACAAAAAAAAATAGAATATGAGCATAAGATATAATATATAAGATGGATCAAATCACATCTTATCGATTCTTAACAGGAACCGGTTATTGATACCCATCTTTAGTCGATACCAAGACCATAAATATTCATTTTCAAAACCATGACGAGGTTGAACAGCTGTCTAGTTTTCTTTTAAATACATTTGAAAGATAAAGACAAGGTGTCCGCAAAACTTTCAATTTTGTGCAAATTTGTTCAACTAAATTCTTGCAAGAAAAATAAGTCCTTGTACTTCTTTAAAAGCCACTGATAAATCCAGAATTATTCTATATCTGAAATAAGATGCATGTTTATCCAGTGCATGAGGCCTAAAGTTAGTGTTCAGAGGTTTTTCTTACTAGAAATTAGACTGATGTCAGAGTTTTTGAAGGTGTTTGACAAATAAGGGACTGGGAAAGATTTTCAAGGAGGCAGAACAAACAAGTCCATCAAGTGAAATTACAACATTAATTACTCAATGATGTTCATTTTGTCTTGATTTATGTTATCTGAAAAGTTGATTTTTAGTAGACAAATTAGACTCAGATATTAAGTCATACCTTACTGACAGTTTCGGATGTTTTTAATGACACGTCACGTCAGGATTCCCTGGTCAGCTGTCCTTAAAACACGCGCCAACCGGAAAGTCCTGACGGCTCTGATGAAGGCGAAGTGACAGACGAAACTGTCAGAACGGTAAAACTTAACATCTGAGTCTAATCTGTCTACTAAAAAGAAACTTTTCAGATACAACATTAGTGAATCAGGAACAGTTGAACCGAAAATTCAGTTTTAACTCACTATCACATGAATGAAGTTGAAAAAAAGCAGATCATTGCTGGTCTTGACGGAAAATCTTGAGTTTGGCAAATTCAAGATCGAGACCGAAGGCTCTCGAGTCTGAGACGAGACCAAGACCTTTAAAATATGGTCTCAAGAACAAGACTGGTCTAGACTGTAACAACACTAGTGGCACCACGACAACATCTGATCTGTGTTATCTGAAGTCCTTAAATGTAACCAGACAGGGAAATGCGACCAGAGGAAATCAGGAGATGAGCAACAAATTCATAAAAAGCAACACTGAGTAGAGAGAGTTTTGCCTTATGCAGATGTCAACATTAAAAAATAAGATTTTTCAATTCATTTCACAACACCATCTCCAGCCAAACGAGAAAAAAAGAGTACCTTTTGATCAGAATTTGAAACCGTGGAGGATTTTACCAAACCAAATAACATGTTATTATCATGAAATCAAATCTGAACTTCACACATTTATCGTGTTCTCCGTCCAGCTGCAGATTACACCTGGAATAAAAGCATCAATGAGCAGCTAAAAAGCTTCTGTCACAGCTCTGCTCCTGTATTTTTCCTCAGTATTTTTCCACTCACCTCTCTCTGCAGCGCTCTGCCGCTCGGTCACGCCCACTTCATCAAACACCTCGGTGCACCTGAGCTCACAGCTGCAGCTCGTCTGCAATCAAGCTGCTACTTAAACCCCAAAACTACCATCTCTGCTGTTCTGTCCCTGGCTTTCCAACACTCAGCGCTGATTTTACCACCATGAACTGACCCAACACCTGGATCCAAACCTGAAACCTGCCAGAGTTTGATTCTTTCTTATTACTGGGTGATCCTGCAGCCGCCTAATCAATGTCATTTAAGTATCCGAGAGAAGCGGCATTTATTTGCAGAGATCTTATTTTTTCTCACACCAACCATTACAGATTTACTTTTACACACCCCTGAAGAAAATCTTAAAACCAGAGTACAAATTACATGATACCCAGGCTACAAGTAGAGCTTCAAAATGTGAAATGAAGAAACAAAGGGCAAGAGACAAAAACTGAGAGAAGGTGAACTTCACTTAAACTCAAACAAGCTGATCAAAAGATAAATGCCAAAAAAAATCTGCACAGAAATGTGTCTTTAACATCATTTCATGGCAAAAAAAAAAAAAGACTCCTCGCTGAACGTGGTCGGATTATTGAACGAGAACAAAAAGTGAAGCTGTGAACCAAGAACATTTCACTGGCACTGAGCCCAAGGATCTGATTGGCTCAAGACGCGAGACGATCCTCGACACAAATGAAGGTCGTTACTGGAGGCGACTGCAGCCCAATAACCATCAGAACAAAAACCTCTTCAAAGGCCTTGTCTCCTTCCACTAAATCACCCGTTTGGACTTCGACAGAGAGCATCATGGGACATTGAAAGGTGGAAGAAAGTTTGATTCTCTGAGAGGAAAATGAACCTTGATGGTCCTGATGGCGTCCAACGTTACTGTCATGACGAGGAGACCCACTGAGATGTTTTCTAGGCGGCATCATGATCAGCTTTTTCCTTCAATGGAACGATGGAGCTGTTGTTCAGGAGTCGTCCTTCATGACTGAGGGCCCTGCTCTGTGTGTTAATGACTGGGTTTTTATACAGGACAACACTTCACAATATCCGCCTGACAAAGTTCTTCTTCTTCTTTATCTTCTTCTTCTCCCAGAGGAATAATCTCTCTCTTTTGGATCATCCCCCCTGCATGTTCCCCTGTTCTAAATCACAGTGAGAACATTATGGGATGGATGAAGAGGGAAGTTTACAAAAATGGACGTCAGTTTCAGACAGTGGAGGCCAAACATGAAGCATCTTCACCACTTGAAAAAAACTCCCATGAAGCGACACAAATGTTGAAATTAAAGGCTAAGGTCTTTAACTTATGAGTTTAGATGCAGCTGATGATAAATGGCCTCGTCATTACTTGATGTCTATTACTCTTGTTTCTTCTTTTTGCATTTTGAAGGTCTTACAACTTGGTCTCAAGATTGTGTTATAGAGTGTATTTTGGTTGAGTGTGGATTTGATTTGCCATCCCTTACTTCACAACTTGTCTGTTACAGAATTTAATCTGACCAAGCTGTAATCTACAGTTTAAAATATGAGACAACATGAAAGTGCTTAATTCTGCTGTTTCCTCGAGTATCAGCTTGAGTCTGGCTCTGAAAGTATCAGAAGTCACGAACACAACACACGAATCCAAAAAAAAAAAAAAAAAAGGTTTTCACAGCACAAATAAACATGTTTACAGCCTGGTACAAAAACAGTGGGGGAATTTTTTCTATCACAGCACTTTAAAAGAAATTTAGATTGCGAGTTCCCAACAGCTGTTGTCATGGGGACTTGTCACCGTCCCATTTCCAGAACCAGCTGTTTTGCTTCAGAAACAGACGGGTGAAGACGTGAAAACTACGTCCCTATGATTCTGACACTTTGACCACTTTCACCAATCCTCTAATTCAACAAAGCTGATAATCTTGATGTTAAACTTACTGTCAGGGGTGTTTTCAGTAAAGGGACGAACGCCGTGAAGGGTCCTGTGTGACTCAGCAGCAGCGAGCAGCCTCCCTCTAAAACACAAACACACACAGTTTTTATTCAGTTTTATAAGACCATAACTCAAATCTGCTTATTTTCTACATAATTGAATAACTGAAACATATTCATATTATTACTTGTTTATTTCTTTCCTCTCAAATTTATAGCCTGGTTATACTTTCAACTAAAAATCTAGAAAATTTCACCCAAATTGATGAATGGATGTGATGAGACATTATTTACTGAACAGTGTAACCGCTCCGGTCAGGTTCCCGAACCACTTTCCTCTCCAGTCCAGCTCTTTAATCTGCTCCAACAAGTTACTGAAGCAACGGCGACCGTCACCGATCTGATCCGCGTCACACACACACCTGGAGGAGAGAGGAGGAAGCAGAACACGCAGCAAATCAGCTCGGCACAAATCTACAAGTACAAAAGAGCTTCATCAAACTTTCATTTTGGTGCTTCCAGTGGGCGGGAGTGTGAATTTGGATACAAGCTTGACATTTAGAAATTGTACCTCAAGATTTAGAAATCTTGACTTCATAGTTAGAAATCTTTGCCAAAGATTTAGAAATGTTAGCTCAATATTTAGGATGTTAACTAAATGTTCAGAAATGTAGCTAAATATTTGGAATCAGGACATTTACTTATCAACATTTATATTTATCATTAAATATATTTAGATTAAAAATTCAACATTGATATTGTTGTGGATTTTTTTGATTAAAGTAAGCAATTTAACCTACTGAAGGGTAAATTCTCAGATATCCTTACATATAGATGCCAGCTGTCGCATTTGTCAGAAGGCTGTCTCCAGGAGAAGACAAGGCCATAAACAAAAAATGTTGTTCTCCTGTGTCCAGGCTATTCAAAGCACACAGCAGCTGAGCTGACCCACTGATTTCTGGCCATTGACGATTTCAATGTTCTCTGTAAAAGTTAAACTTGAACACATTCTGAAGATCCTAACAGGTCCTGAGTAATTCCTTCAATTCCAGGTTTACACTGTCAATTTGCTGATGTTCATTTGACTTCATGGACACAAACTTGTAAGATGTAATACCAGATATTATCTGTACCCCTCCTCATTGATCAGGTGGTATCCTGTCCCCCTACAAGGCCCTGCTGCACAAAATGACAGCCAATCACCACTGGAGAAGGGACGTCCACAGGGTTCTTAAGGGAGAGGGGCTCTTTTACACGGGGGGGGGGTTTCTACACAGGTTTTTGGGATGGAGAGGTTATGTTGGAAGAAAGGATGAGGGTTTTTAGGCTAAGAGTGTTGTTAGAAGGTTTAGGAAATGCAAGCGGTTTCTTTTCAGTGGTTGTTCATGTTGTTTAGTGTTATCAGTTGGTACAGAGTGTTTAACGTGCTGCAAATCTTTCAACCCAGAAGCTTTGTTAAAGATGGCTAGACTTGAATAAACTTTTTCCTGGATTCAAGCTGAATGGACTCTCCTGCTGATTTGGCCTCCTCTTTTCATCATTGTTTCATGGGTAAATGTCTTAGAATTAGGAGACCTAGGATGAGAAATTATGCAGTAGAAATGGGGGTCCTCCCCCACCTTATATTAAAGTAACAGATTCAACAAGTAACAAGCGAGCCCTAAAATTAGATTCAACAATATATAATATTTGACAAATATATTTCACAAATATTTCTGATGGAGAAATGCTGTACTGCTGTGCTTGTAATCTATGTTATCATTCTGACGTCAAGGACAGACTGCTCATGCAGAAAGTAGGTATCAGCTGTTTACAGAATGTGGTTACATGATGTCCATTCAAATATGTTCTGCCTGTGAACTTCTGGTTTTTATATGACTAATGACTATACGATCACGCCCAGATGATGATTTCATTGTGAATAAAGAGCTGAACAACGAGGAAGTCTTTGAAGCTGATAGGAGTCAGAGTGCTGGATGCACCTCTGACCAGACTTCCCTTTTGCAAAAGCATAAACTAAGAATCTGTGCCTTGGAGCTTCTTTCGACACCCACAGCAGCTGATAGCCAGTTGGGTGCTTAAACCCAACATTTCCTCTTAATCTGCATAAAAAGTGATGTTTCAGAGCTGAATGTGGAGAAATTTTGTTATTTAGTGTGTGCAACTTTATAATCGGCACCTCACTGATCTTCAGCACAGAGAAGTTTATTTTTCCCATGACTAATCTCTCCATGTTGTAAACTCAGTGGGTTAGGCGGGCTGAATGATATGGACAAAATTCTTGAATTTCGATATTAATACCAGATATCTAGAAATCGATACCATACAATATGACTCTGGGATTGGAGGAAACTAAACATTTTTCTGAAAACTAAAAGCATCATAACATACCAGGATGTTTTAAGTGGGGTTAATTGATTAGAGCTCACTGTCAGTCATCAACATTAACAGAAAATCACCAATAATCATGTGACTGTCTGAGCTTTACACGCAGGGGGAGCTGGGAAAATCTACATCATTGATATCTACAATATTGGGATATTAACATCTTGAATTTTCACATCTCCATACCAGTTCGATAAAGATATATCTTTCAGCCCGAGTGAATATTTTGTAACTTTGCAGTTCTTTTTTACTCCAAAATCTGTACCTATTCCCCCATAAGATTGATAAATGTGGGCCAGCGTGTGTGTGTGTGTGTGTGTGTGTGTGTGTGTGTGTTACATGGGGTTTCCATCCAGTCCGGGTTGACAGACAGCTGTGACGTCACAGGTGTTTGCTGAACAAGAAGAGATCAGCTCACAGCCAAACTCAGCGTTGCCCCTTATAGGAGACATGCCGACCATGCACTCACAGCTGGACTGAAGGAGAGAGAGAGAGAGAGAGAGAGAGAGAGAGAGAGAGAGAGAGAGAGGTTAAACATGGTTTCAGAATCCAGCTCTGATCTCATCCTGGTTCTGGTCCTGCCTGTCTGAACCTTGTTGGGTCCTTTAAAGACACAGATGGTGGAGTTATAGGGACACCCTCCGTTGGCGCCATCAGAGCAACGGTTCACAGGTACGCAGACTTTCCCGTTTCCCTGGTAGCCGGGCTTACAGGTGCAGATGGGCTTCATGTGCGCGTCCATCGAGCAATCGGCGTTGGAGTCACAGGGGCCGCACTGAGCTGAGGAGGAGTCACAGGGGAACTTTAGATTTACCTTTTACTGAATCAGACTGTGTGTTTGGCGGTAACACTTTACAATACGGATCCCTTAATAAATGTGAGTAAATGCATTATTAATAACAGTTGAATAATGTGTTTATGATCATTATAATGCATTACCTAACATTAATGAATGTATTAATAAGCAGTTAATTAATGTCCATTGCTCAGAGTTGATTAATACATCATTAAGCATCAATGAAAGTTACACGTTGTCATCAGTTATCTTTATGTTTGCATTACTTCTTAACATAATACTGCATTACTCAAGGGATAAATGTGTTAAACTTTACAATAAGGATCAAAAAACTCCTGTGTATTTATTATGGTGTTTGTCAGGTAACTTAAGTTAAGGAATACCGTAATGTTAGGTTAAGTTTTTATGTTTATGTTATATAATATGTTGTAATGTTTTATGTTAATGTTAGGTTAGGGCCACCTGATGACAAACACGTCACAGAATTAGAAAATAATGACTCAAAATTTTAGATAATTGTTTATTGATGCCTATTTAAGGGAACATGTACAGTATTAGTTACATAATGTTTATTTATCTTAACGTTACACCAATAGTAAATGATTCCCAAGGGGGTTATTAAGATTTATTAATGCATTAATAAATAAAAAGTAATGTTTACATCAGGACAAATAATTACTATTTGTAACTTTTATCAATTCTTAGTAATGTATTTTTAACTCTGAGCATTGTACATGAATTAACTGCTTATTAATGCATCAACTAATATGTTAGTTAATGTTAGGTGATGCTTTTTTTTTTTTTTTTTTTTGGTATTTTTTGGGCTTCTCTGCCTTTAATTGGATAGAGGAGGACAGTGGATAGAGTAGGAAAGGGGGAGAGAGTAGGGAATGACATGCGGGAAAAAGGCCGCAGGCTCGAGGGCAAACCTCATGGTGCGCGGCCATATCCACTAGACTAGACCATCTGCACCCCTGGGTGATGCATTATAATGATTATTAACTTCTTAAGAGCCAGCGTCCACATTTATGGACATTACATTTCTGCCTTTAAGACTCATGAAACTTCACTTTTTAAAATCTTAATCTTTCAGCCACATTTAGAAACACTTCCCATGTCATCTTTCAAAAAAGGGCAGTTATGGACAATAACACTTATAATTAAAAACTGTCTAATAACACCAAAAACATAATTTCCTGTACAATGACCAAGTTTAGTTTTTAGACTAATTAGGTCTTACTGATCCCAAATAGCATGGAGAAATAAAAAAAAACACATCACTAAACTGTTAGTAAGTGCTTAATGATGCATTAACTAACATTTATTAAGAGACCCTTATAGTAAAGTGTTACTCATTTGTCTAATTTGTGCAGAATTAGTTGGTGAAATCCTTTAAATGAGATCACAGGGAAATCTAAGGTGAATGTTGTTCTTGAATATTTACTTGAGCATGATCCGTCAGGCTGCTTTCTGTGTTCGGGCAAACATTCACACACGGCGCTGTCGCCGTCTCCTTTGCAGTACGCCAGGCTGTCGCAGGACCTGCACCTGTTACTCACTGCCGGCAACACACACAAAACAAAGTAAAAACACACACACAGTAAAAACAGTACATGCAGTTCACTTCTTGATAAAAAGATGATAAGAAAAGAGCAAGGTGAGCTATTTCTGGAATTTCATAAATAGCCATGTTGTGTGTTTTTATCGTTCTTGTACAAAATGACATGCACAGATGTAAACTTCAATATCCATTAATTCTTACAGTAATCGCAGCGTTTCCCGGTGTACGGCGGCTGACACAAACACTCTCCATCCCCGTCTGGACCTTTATTACACACTCCATGAACACAGTCACACACTGCAAACACACACACACACACACACAAACACACACACACACAGTGAGGACGTTATTAACATCATCATATTTCATGCTGTGGTTTCAGGTGTAAAAACAAAACTTACCTTTCTCACATTTCTCCCCAAAAGCGTTGGGATTCTTACACTGCTCACAGGCCAGACCTGTGAAACCGTCCTAAAAGCAGAAATACACAACAACAACATGACGTGCAACACAGAACACACACTTCTCACACTCCTGTCAGATCCACAGGCTGAGACACAAGAAGACACTCACATCACAGACGCAGGTTCCATTCCCGAGGTCTCCGTCCAGACAGGTGCCACGGCTGTTGCAGGTCTTTCCGGACCAACTGGGACAAGCTACAGACGCAGAAGGAGACACAGCAGCAGAAGCTTTATCAGCAAAATCTTATTATTCTGTTATGTATCTGTGTAAAAAATGACTTTGGTAAACATGAAAGAACTGATCCACAAATCTACCCAAGTAAAAGTAAAAAGTACAGGCCCTGAAAAGTACTCAAAAGTATTATGAAAAGAAAAAAGTATTTCTATTGCACGCTTCACTGCAAAGCTAGAAACCGTTTCAATTACCCTTGGAGCCGACAAATTCATACATTTCTTCTAAGTATGGCCATGGGCGCTCGAGTGGCTGGTCCTCTAACTGTGTCACACCATTCTCTTCTCCTTCACGATCCTCTCCTCTGTCCATTTTGTGCTCTTTTTCCAGCTGCAGCCTGCAGGTGCTCTGACCATTATGATTGACTGACGGGCAGGCAGCCGTGCAATGCGCGTCTTTCGAAATTTTTAGCGGCACCCGGAAACCATTGATAGTTTACGTCATAGAGCCCAAAAGTAAAAAAATAAAAAATAACATATGTATAAAGAAGTAAGGAGCCTTTTGGGAAAATGTAAGGAGTAGAAAGTACTGACATTGGTATTAAAAATGTAGGGAGTAAAAGTAAAAAGTTGTCAGAAAAATAAATACTTCTAAAAGCACAAAGTACCTAAAATTTTACTTAAGTAAAGCAACGAAGTATCTGTACTTAGTTACTTGTCATCACTGCTAACGGGTGAAATACACTGCAACCGTTTGCGTTGCATCTCCACTGCGGTGCGTGTTACGTCCGCCAAACTGCAGGGCTGACATACAGTAGGTGTTATGAAATCGAGGAGTTCCCGTGCTCCCCACTCCATACATAAGTCTCTCTTAATTCACGTTGGTCTGTAAAACCTGCAACTGTTGACTCCTGGTGTGTCTCCACTCATTTTGTCCATTTATCATCACAGTCAACCTAAGTAAGGTCTAATTTTGTCACGGTTTGTTTTATTTTGAAAGTCACAGGCTCTTATTGATGGTTTCCAGGCACCACTTCCTGTCTTGCTCGATCTTCCCTTTGCTGAATTTATGCATCAAAGTATTTTAGTTGTAACACTGCTATAAATCAAGTAGAGCAGGGAAAAATGTGCACCCCAAAGTGTCCTCTCTGGTTGAGAAAGACTGTGTTCTATGGAAAAAGACATCAAACTGCCCCCTTGGAAGATCAGAACATTTTGATTTAAAAAGAGTAAACACAGTTGTTTGTTAATTCATAGCTTCACCAAATCACTAACTGTGAGTGACAGAAAAGTTTTTTTGTTATCATTCATATTCTCTGAAAAATGGACAAGAAATCATAAATTCTGACGGGGTTTGTAAACTTATGAGCACAACTGTATACTCATGGTGCCAGATGATGATGTGCTGCATAAATTTGCTTGTTTCAGGGGTGTGTGTGTGTGTGTGTGTGTTACCCAGACAGAGTGGTCCCCAGTGCTGTGGGCAGCAGGCTGGATGCATGTAGTTCTTTGCACAGTCATGTCTACATCCAGACAGCTCCATATCCCTGCCACCGATCTGCACCACATAACTGCAAAACAAGAAACAAACAGCTTTGATTATTCAACAAATGCAACTTTGATCCCACAGTCATGAAGATCTGTGGCTCTTTTTCTACCTGCAGTTGGTCGTGCCCACTTTGCTGAAGCCCTTGGGGCAGCTGCTGCTGGTGACGGCGGCGCACGAAGTACAGGCGGTGTAAACGTCTATTCTCTGCTGGACATCACACCGACCAGGAGGAGGAGACTGAGGGGTAACAATGAGACAACACTTTATCTCCTTATTACAACATTTCTCTGTAACTTCCAGCTTTTATATCACCAGATATAATGGCACCACCTTTACAGAGAAATCCTCAAAGATTTCAAACTGAGATCATTAATCAGAGATCCGGGAAAGAAGAAGTTAGAGCTGTTACAAGACTTGCGGTGATTTTTCCGAAAAATGCAATGTCACAATATGATGCAGAGAAGTTTCACTCTGGTCTTTGTGGTCTGAATCAGCTGAGTGCTGCTGTTATTCTAATTTCTTAATAAAGCTGACAACAGCAGAATCCTCTTAGATCCAACTACATCTGCCGTCATTAAAGCTCCTGTGAGATTTGTTGCTCTTTATTGAACAGATAACTCTGATAAGTTGATTAAAAGGCAGCAGGATGAGATTTCTTTTCCCAAAAAAACACGCCGTTAACGCTGAACTACAAACTCTTATCTCTCTCCCTGTTTCTGACAGTCTTAGCAGATTTTGGTCTGATGTGAGTCTGGTTCTGCTCGAGGTCTCTGCCTGTTTAAGAAATGTTTCAGAAGCAGTTTTAGATCATCATTTAACACTGATCTGATGAGGAGAGTACGACATATTTGTATACATATATCAAACTAAACCAGGATTCATTCCCCTGGACTTCCTCTGGGTCTGAACAGCCGTTGTAAAGTGTTTATCCACTGACATGTTCAGCAGAAGGTCTCCAGTTTATGGGGTCACTCTTTAAACTGTAACACCGGGAGCTGACAGAGACACATTCACACCAACAGGCTCAAAGAAGAAAACACATCACAGCTTGGGGTCTCCCTAAAGTGGACGCAAGGGTAAATTTAACCCCCAGGACTGAATTTAGACCCTGGTTCTGATGGTGGAAATGAAGCTTATGAAGTGTCTGGATTGCAGGGCGGAGCGCTCTGATCAGAACCTCTATCAGAGAAGTTATTGACCTAAACCTTAGTCTTCAGCTACTGTTACAGAACGTAGCCGAATGCATGAGTGCAAAGAATTGTCCAGTTAACTGATTTTTACCATGAAAATGAGGCAGGTGCAGCACATCAAATGTTGGGGGAACTACCTGGAAAAACCATAATCCATGATCCAAATTTAAATTTTGAATGCTTACTACACATAAACAGAGATGCACATGAAAAATATTGCATCTCCACAATCAAACTTTGCTGTTTAGCTTCACATCCTCACACTTCCCTTAAGGATTAATTCAATCCCTAAATATTTGTTCTTTTCACATATTTTGTTCTCAACAGTAACGCATGAGTATTAAACAGCCAAAAGGTGCCTGTTTGCACGTCATAAATGTATATATGCATGAGCCAAGGTAATGCCCCAACAGAGCATTAAACATAATGACAGTAGACCTCACCATTACAAGGGCTAACGACTTTGACATAAACCTGTCAGTGATATTACATCAACATTCAGCTCTGGAAAAAATCAAGAGACCACTGCACATTTTTCAGTTTCTCTGATTTTGCTATTTATAGGTATTTGTTTTGAGTAAAATGAACATTTCTGTTTTATTATAAAAACTACTGACAACATTTTTCCCAAATCCCAAATATTGTCATTTAGAGCATTTATTTGCAGAAAATGAAACATGGTAAAACTACCCAAAAAAGCTCAGTTTTCAGACTTCAAATAATGCAAAAAAACAAGTTCATATTCAATTTTAAACAACACATTTCTAATGTTTTAACTCAGGAAGTATCAGAAATCAATAGTTGGTAGAATAACCCAGATTTGCAATAATATCTCTCATGTTCTCCACCAGTTTTTAACAGAGGAGAGTGATGACCACAGCAATGGTTTTTATACATTTCTAGTTAAATAAGATTTGGTTCAGGTGATCACCTCATCAGTACCTTCTTAGGTAGAAACAGGTAGAAACAGGTGCTTGTGTTGGAATTCACCAGACACTGCAATGGAATGACTATCACATATGTAGAGATGCTGATTTCTGAAAAATTTGCAGTGGTCTCATAATTTTTTCCAGAGCTGTATGTACCTCTGATAATAACCTTAGTGCAAAAAAACCCAGAATTTTTGCTTGTTTTTCCTCAAAGAAGAGGTATACTTTTATGTAAATGAGGTCTATAATATATATCATCAATGTTTATTTGTTGGAAACATCTTCACAAAAAGTGAATGTTTCACTTTGTACTTTATAGGCAGTCAGAAAAAAACAGTGCAGAGTAAATCTGAAGACAACAGGAAGGTTAAAAGTTTGTTTTGGAGGCTTTGGTTTGTCTGTGATTATGATTTACAGAAAACAATTCTGTGACCAAAAAGGGGAAAAATATTCTGAACCATCCAGCCATCGGATCAGTCTGTAAATTCACATCCAGGATGAGAATCTTTGCGTGAGTCTGCGCTGAATGGGTGTCAAAGTTAGAGGTGTGTTACCTGCTCCTGCTGAGAAGTTTGCAGGCCGAGCAGCAGGAGAAGCGACAGCAGCAGTGGCAGCGGCAGCAGCATGGCTCACGGTGTCACATCCAGGGGGTAAAACAATAAATCCACCCGCCCAGCGCCCTCCTCAGTCCGAAGAACAAATCAGCTGATAAAGTGGAGGAATGTAGCTGAGCAGCGTAGGATCTTCACGTCACCCTTCTCTTCTCACATTTAGCCCGAGCCTCAAACACAACCTGCTTTTAGCGGCAGGAAAAACACACAGATAACAACATCCTGTGTGCGGGAAAAACAAAACTATTAGAGAACAATAGAGGAGAAATCCAGCAGCAAAACTGAAAGCAACTTTCAAAAGACGCAAAAACCTTGAGATGTGAATCTATTGTAAATATAAAAATAAAAACTACAGAATGAACTCCAGCGCGTTTGGCATCATCAGATCTGCTCTTCTTATTCTCAGCCAATAAACTCTGACATGAAACTGCAAACAAACGGATTACACCAAACGAATGATTCCTCAGCTCAGCGTCCAGCGAGGAACAGAGCAGTCAGAGAAGCTGGAGCGGGAACAGGCGTCATATCTTTTCCTCTCTAATCTAGGAAGAAAGAAAAAAAGCAAACTGGCACACGAGGAACCTCCCATCAGAGGTCATCTCCTCCTACCACTTCTCCCCTGGCAGAAACAGCAGAACCAGACGTGGACGTTCAGCGCAAGGTGCAGCAGAAGTTCCCTGACACCGAGGTCTGTGTGAGGGAAACTGGTGAACCCTGGAAGAAGTTAGTTTTTATAAAGTAATCCTCTCTACATGCACATGAGGCCAAACATTCAGGAGATAACATTTTTGAGTCTGAAAGAATTTCAGGCATTCAAAATGATAGTAACCTTTCTGACTTATTATCATTTTTTCTCTCTTTTTCATGAGAGTAATGCAGATTTTTATTACCCCAGGACTCAGAACTTCTCACAACAAAGGATAAGGAGCATGAGATCCAGTGCCAAAGACTTTGTGGCCTACACATGCACAAAATGATTTAACCTCCAAATGAGTCCATTAGGGCAGGGGTTCCCAAACTTTTCAGCCCGTGACCCCCAAAACAAAGGTGGCAGACACTAGTGACCCCCCAGAGGTGACTGAAGCATAAGAAAACGTGCGCGTAGGACACATGCACTAATAAGCGTATCCAAACATGGGCATTATGACAACACAAAAAAGAACAACAGCCTGAAAACCATGTTATGATTTTACATGTAACAGTTCAATATGAAATAAAAGCAGAATATGTCAAAGTTATTTCTCTGTAATTTGTGAACGAACATTGTTGCAGTCGTGCGCAAACTCAATTTTGGTTCAATACTTTCATTTCCACATTAGAACAAGAATAATTCAGTTCAAGTAATAATCATAAACTGTAGCTCTGTGTAAACGTGAACATTGTTGCAGTGCAAGTTAACTTTTTGGGATGTATGTTTCAGTGTTTATCTCACCTAATGAAATGGATGGACACTATGTGTGGAGCACAGCAACTTCATTCTGGGTTTAATTTTGGAGACGGACACTCAGAGATCATCCTCCACGTTCACACAAGATATATATTTATTTTTAATAAATGTCAGGGCCAAGAAAGTCTTTTCACACAAGTATGTTGAGCTTAACAGCGTTCGTACCTTAGTTGTGGTCTGGGATAGCTGTGGATATTCCCTCTAAACTGAAATCATCTTGCTACCCCCCTGGGGGTCCCGACCCCCACTTTGGGAACCCCTGCATTAGGGGATTGAAGGATCTTAAGGTACAGCGACAAATTGTAAAATCTGCTGATAAAGTTAAGTTGAAAAGGGGGTTGAAATTGCAATTTTGAGTGTGTGCATAAAAACAGGAATGTAATTTAAGTTTCTTACACCACTCGGCAAGACTTTGGTTTCCCACAGGTTCGAGGTGATGACGCCTCTAGATCACGATTTAGCATCATTTATGGTCAGATCTACAACAGTATCTGATCGTCTTCGAACCTCCGACTTTCGTTCTTAATTTAATTCTGGATTCAGGATGTAAACATGAGATTGTATTGTCTGTTTTCTTAATTTCACTCATTGTGTGTTTATCTTTTAGTGTTTTACCTCCACCTCTGAGGTTTCCTCTAACATAAGGTTGTCTGGGGACAAATGAGATATCTGGATTTCCTTCCCGGGGATTTTCTCTTCATTTTGTGTTCAGGAGCTTTTATCTGTCATTGTAGAGAGTTTAAAGGTCAAAAAGTGACCTTTAAAGAGACAAAGGCGGTGATTTGGATGAATTAGACGTGTTAAAAGCGGTGGAAATGTTGAGATGTATGTGTACATTCTGGCCTCTAACTCTGAGCTCTGTGAGAAAAGAGGGATGGTGAGAATTCCTCTTTCTTCCTGTCAGGAAGCTTGGGACGGATTTCCCCTCCTGGTCGTCCCAGCGGGGCGGTGTGATGTTTACAGATTTCCTGGTCAGCTGACAGAACTCCTCGCCTGTTTCTTAGAGCGCAAATGAACTAATGAGAAAACCAAGTTTGTTTCCTGTTTTAATATGTTTTGACTTGATGAAGACGTGACTGACACATTAGGATGAGTCCTGCTCCTCGAGAGGGGGGGGGGTCAAAGGTCGAGCTGTGAGAGGACAGAACAATGGCAGGAAGCGGGCTGACACTCTGGAGTTTGATGCCCTTCTCACTCATTCTACAACAGAGACAGATTTCTCATCACTATCCAAAGACATGGACAAGCCAGGAGTTCAGATTTTGCTTGATTTCAGAGATAAATTTCAGGCCTCAGTCATTGTTTACACTCCTCAAACAGCCTCTCATAGATCTAACATCACAGATAAAAGCAGATTCTGGTTAGAAATCCTTGAACTGTCTCATAGGGCATGATGATGGGCATATGAAAACCTGTGCAAACCATTGACTGTATATAGAATGGACAGCGTGGCTCCGCCTGTCACCGTTCTACGATTTTGAAGCCAAAAAACCCCGTTTCTCTAGCCGCCATTGTGCAGCCAGAGTCTGCGCAGTAGAGAATTTCTGGTGGAGCCAAGTAAAAAAGAGAAATAAAAATATTTATTTCTTCTTCTTCAGAAGGTTTAGTCTCCTTTTGGCTCTTTCCCGAAGTTTCTTATATCCCCGGTAAAAACTACTCACGAACGGCAGCTGTCAACTATCGTAAAACGAAACTTATATCGCGGTTTTTAACGTCCAATAACTAATGAGAAACTAACTTCTCAGNGATCTAACATCACAGATAAAAGCAGATTCTGGTTAGAAATCCTTGAACTGTCTCATAGGGCATGATGATGGGCATATGAAAACCTGTGCAAACCATTGACTGTATATAGAATGGACAGCGTGGCTCCGCCTGTCACCGTTCTACGATTTTGAAGCCAAAAAACCCCGTTTCTCTAGCCGCCATTGTGCAGCCAGAGTCTGCGCAGTAGAGAATTTCTGGTGGAGCCAAGTAAAAAAGAGAAATAAAAATATTTATTTCTTCTTCTTCAGAAGGTTTAGTCTCCTTTTGGCTCTTTCCCGAAGTTTCTTATATCACTGGTAAAAACTACTCACGAACGGCAGCTGTCAACTATCGTAAAACGAAACTTATATCGCGGTTTTTAACGTCCAATAACTAATGAGAAACTAACTTCTCAGAAAAAAAAAGACCCGAACACCATGCAGCCAGATGACATCGTCATACCACCTTAGCGTAAAGATGAGAGAAACGTTTCTACCAGGTATGGTAATTTTTTAAAGTTTTCCCGGCTCATATCTGGAATACATGGGGAGGCGGGGCTTATGACCTATACTGCAGTCAGACACCAGGGGGCGGGGCTTATGACCTATACTGCAGCCAGACACCAGGGGGCGGGGCATCTGCTGGAGGCTTCAGTTTGAGACGAACGTCGTTACGTCCACTCATTATACAGTCTATGGTGCAAACTTGATAGTGCCCACAAAGCTGGGTGCACTGTGGATTGGGTCTGTCAAATAAGCAAAATAGCACCAAGAACCCATTTAGTGAGTGATGTGAAAATGTGATCTCACACCACTGACTGTCTTATTTAACATGATAATAAGTCAAAATAAATGATAAATAAATCAAAGTATGGCTTGAGGGCATTATGATATCTGTGAGAGTTGCGTAACCCACATACACACACTTTCACACACAGATGCTCACTGCTGACCTGTTTAAAAGTCTGAAAAACATGAATCGAGAGGGGCCTGTGCCAGAGGTCGTGGTTGTCTCTCTGTCCGTGTCCTGATGTCCGTCTGAACCTCCATAAATGTCCCCGATCAGCACTCTGAGCCGGAAAACAGCACAACAGACGAGAAAAGCTACAAAAGATAAGAGGAAGTGAGAAAAGATTTACTATCAGTGTCACATCCCGCTGTTGATCCCTCCATATTTTTCTGCTCCAAATGTTCACAGAGGCAAACTTTAAGTTCATTTACCAGATTATTATCACCCTGCTGCATTAAAGAATGAAACATTGGTAATTAACATGACTTCAAAGTGCTTTTGACTTAAGTTTATGGGTCAATGACAAAAAGAGGGTCTAAAAACATATTTTTAAAAAGTTCTTTGAAAATGGATAAAAACATATTTCTGAGAGAAGAATTATGTTTTCTAACAGATTTCAGTAGTTGACCAACATTTCAACGTTTTTAGGTTCATTATTTTTTAGTATTTTTAATTTGAGCACCCAAAAATGTCAGGTGGTGCAACCAAATATATGAAAATATATTTATATGTTCCTGTTATTTTTTTCTGTGTGAAATTATTGGCAAGTATCTCTCAAGTGTCTGTAGTGACTCATACATTTTCATTTTGTGTGTTTCATTTCTTTTATTTGTGAATAA